>BPLR01001324.1:0-15696 GCA_021605095.1 Caerostris extrusa | reverse complement strand
TTAAAGGAAAATTAATGAATTACAAAATTTTATTTCTGAAAATAAACCTCATGTAATTGCTCTCCAAGAAACACATCTTCGGCCAGGCGATTCCTTCAAAATTCCAAATTATATCATATATCGCTCCGATCGTCTTACCCACAGAGGAGGAGGCACGGCTATCTGCATTCATAAAAATATTAATCATCATCAAATTCATTTTACTACAACCATCTTTGAAAACTCTGCTATCGTTATTAATCTCAAGAATAACCTAAAATTACTGTTGCTAGCATTTATCGCCCTCCAATTGGTAGATTCCTCACACAAGAACTTGATACAATAGCAAACTCCAATCAACAAGTACTTTTACTGATGACTTCAATTCCGAGCATGCTGCATGGAATAATGGACGCAGCAACATAAATGGTTCTATTCTCTTCGATTGGACAAATCTTAATGCATTCAATGTTATTGCTCCTAATGATCCCACATATTTCTGCCTTCATAATCCTTGCAATAGTACTCTTGACATCGCACTTCTTAAAAATTTAAACGGCCGGGCCTGCTTCTTCTATCAATGATCTTTCCAGTGATCATAACCCTGTGATAGTTGAAGTCTCTCATAATTCATTTACGCCCTTCCTCAATAGCATAATCACAACTACCAATTGGAATATTTTTACTAAAATTCTCTCTCAAAGCATTCCTGGTAATCCAGTCATCTCCAATATTCAAGATATTGACAAAATAAATGATAAATTTAACTATGCTGTTACTTCTGCTATCAACCTTGCTAGCAAATCTAAAGAACTCAGTAACTTCCTACTGAAATCACTAAAATTGCGGAAAAAAACAGAATTCGAAAATTATGGCAAGATACCAGGTTTCCTCCGTTCAAGCAATCCGTCAACAAGCTTCAAAAAGAAATAAAGCAAATGATTCACAAATTAAAAAATGACAGATGGAATGAATTTTTAATTAGGCCTAAATCCAGAAGATAATTCTCTCTTCAAAATTAACAAACATTTTACCAAAAATATCCCAAAATTTCTCCACTGGTTGGATCCACAGGTCTTATATTCTCATCTTCTGATAAAGCGAACTCTTTTTGCTGAAAAATTTGAACTCTCCTTTCAAGAAAACACTGAACCTTGCTTGATGACTCTCAAATTGAGCATGTTGAAGATGCAGTAACTTCCTTTCTAGCTGATCATCAAAATTATCATAACAATATTTTTTTTCCATCTGACATAGTTAACTTAATCAAGAATCTCAACATTCGGAAATCTTCTGGACCTGACAACATTCAAATAAAGCCTTAATGTGTCTCCCCTTAATGCCATTACTCATCTTGCAAAAATCTACAACAGCTGTACTAAATATCACTACTTCCCTCCTATCTGGAAAAAAGCAAATATCATCATGTTCCCTAAACCTGTCCAAGATAGGAAATTTCCTCAAAATTATCGGCCCATCAGTCTCCTTAGCTGTGTAGGAAAACTTTACGAAAAACTCTTAGTGAGACATATTACTTCTTTTTGCGATAAAAATTCCATAATTCCAGCAGAACAATTTGGATTCCGTCAACATCACTCAACTTGTCATCAACTTCTACGTGTCACCAATATCATCACTGAAGGATATAACTACAAATTTTTTACAGGAGGTGTCTTTCTAGATGTCAAAAAGCTTTCGATCGACTGTGGCACAATGGACTGATCTACAAAATGATCAAACTTCAATTTCCAACTTGATCACACTTATCATTACAAATTATCTTAAAAATAGAACCTTTCAAGTTCGACTTCATAATGAATTCTCCAAAATCGGTCGTATTTGTGCTGGTACACCTCAAGGAAGCGTGCTAAGTCCTATTCTCTACAATATCTTTACCTATGACTTTCCTCAATGCTCTAACATTTCCACTTGCCTATTTGCTGACGATTCTGCTGCTCTTGCCCAAGGTACTTCTATTCTTTATGTCATCAATACTCTTCAAAATTTTCTGAATATCCTAGAGGATTGGCTAACTAAATGGCGCACAACAATTAATGTCTCTAAATCTCAAGCCATCATTTTCCGAAAAGGACACGCCAGACAACCATATATTAATCTCTCCTTTTTGATCAACAAATTGAATGGGCACTAATATTAAATATCTCGGCTTAATTATAGAACAATAAACTTACGTTTCGAGCTCATATTCAAAAAATCAAAGAAAAATGTTGGAAAAAATTTTATCTCACTCTACCACTCATTAATAAATTTTCTAAATTAACTTTGTCAAACAAACTTCTTCTACAAACAAGTTCTTAGGCCTATCCTTACCTATGCTGCCCCAATCTGGGGTCTAGCTGCACAATCTAACAAGAAATCTGTACAAATTATTCAAAACAAACTTCTTCGTATTATCACTGGAGCACCCTGGTTTGTCCGCAACTCTACAATTCATCAAGATTTAAAAATTGATTCTATTGACAACTATATTACTAAACTTTCTAGAAATTTCTTCAATACCATTGCTACTCACGAAAACCCTCTCATCAAGGCACAAACTATATTTACGCATTTGAATGGAAAATACAAGTATCCTTTCTCTACTTCTAAATGGAATCGAAGCCTAAACCACCATAATTTCCTGCTCAGTTATCGCTTTTTAGATATTTTACTCCAACGCATATTTATTGATCATAAATTTTTGTTACGTTTCCATACCGATCATTTACATTTTTCTTACTTTCTTCCTTTTTTTCTCTCATCATACGATTACTATTATCTATTTATCATGACTTTTCTTTCCTACTGCCTTCACATACCATTGAGTAGATGAACGTTTCGTGTTCAGGCACTCGACATCTTTATTCAACAATGCATGAATGGACGTCACTGGAATCACTGATTGAAATATTTTATGACCAAATGAATACAATTATAAAACTTTGACCATATAAATTTGATAACTTCATGTATTTAATTATATTTGCAAATTAAAATGTAGTACTTTTAATACATTTATTTTGAATAGTAGTTCAATTTTATAAAAATTGGCAACAATAACGTACAAAACCTTTTATTGGTTATTAAAGAAAATGAGTTTTCGAAACATCCCATTAAAAAATCGTTTGAATCTGTTTTCTTAAATTAAATAATTTTGATTTTCTCTTGATATTCAATTGTTATTAGTGGTCGGTGAAATTTAAGCTGGCAAGTTAGCTGTTTGCTTTTGACTCACCTATTTGTCCCAATTACTCTCAAGGTCTTTTCATCTTTACCAGAGGTGGTAATTATTATTTTGTTATACTAATCGTCCAACTGGGACACATTTAATTTATTTTTTCCTCCGGTTTTTTCCCCCTCCTTTACGGAATTTTTTTTTTTTTTTTTATTCTTCCCTTATTCCAGTTATTATGTAAGACACCGTTGGTTCCCCCTAGTTAATTTTTTGGGGTTCTTTTACGTTTTTTGCAACATGGCGTGTGCCACGTCTAACGCTTCTCCAATGGAGTACTCTTCTGATACGGATATCCATTTTAAATCCAGACGTAATATATTAGACAACTTACAGATAGCAGCCCAACACGGAGCTACATCATTCACACTGCAATTCACAGTTCCAGATAAAGCAATACCTCGGTCGCATCCGCGAATCCTGAAAGACAATTTAGCATCAAAATTGTCAACAGTTAAACACATCGACAATCTGAGACTCTCCCGCCAGGGAAAACTAGTAATATCCACTAATCACTTACAAACAGCCACAGAATTGGTTCATATTCAAGCTATTATGGGACTTCCCGTAATAGCATCTTTTAACCCGGAAACTATCACTACCCGATTTCTTATTCATGACATTCCATTAGACGTTAAACTAGAAGATTTGGCTACCGAATTAGAGGAAGAAAACTCTTTTTCGATAGCTGAACTTCGGCGTTTCGTTAATATTAAAAAACCATCGGTTTCTTCCCCAGTATTAGTAACTATTCTCGGCACTATTTTGCCGGAATACATCAAAATATGGCTAACGCGACAGAAGATTTCTCTTTTCTTTGATAAACCGCGACAGTGTAGGAAATGCTTTTCATTTACTCATCCTACTCATTCTTGTAAAAATAACATAGCGTGCGAACGATGCAGTAACCCTCACACAATGTCTCCACGTGCACTTCACAAATCCTTCAGTGTGTACAGTGCGGAGACAATCATATGGCCACAGACTTAACATGCCCAAAACGTAAAGCAGAGGAGAAATTTCTCAAATTCAAAACACTCAACAGATTATCCTTCATAGAGGCTCGGAGAACATATCACCCAAAAACTTCAGAAACATACGCATCACAACTTGCAACAGCCCCTATCAAAACTTCCGGCTTAATCACTAAAGAGGAGATAACACAAATTCTCCAACAACATTCTGTAGACACGCGACAATTAATTACAGACGTTTGCCAGGCTCAGGCCGCATCCTTTCAAGAATCACTTCAACAACTAACCACCAATTTTACAGCAGCACTTAATACCATCAGTCAAACTTTAAAAGACTTTCACATCCTTTGACAACAACCCAATTATCGAATATCAAAGAAAAAAAGAAAACTAAACCCAAAAAATACGGGTCCGAATTTTTGCAGGAACTTGATAGCTCCATCTCTCTTTATTCAGATCAACGAAATGTACAGAATGCTCTTTCTTTCCCTCAAATACATTCTGATCAATCAGACATAAAAACATAGTACAATTCTAAAACTCTTTATTTTTGGTAAATTTTTTAACTAGTTCAGTCCTATTTTTTTTCCAATGTTCTCTCAAAATTTACACATCGTTCAATGGAATGCAAGAAGCATTCGAGCCAAAAAATCATGGCTTCTGAAATTTTTCAACTCCGCCCATATTCTTTGTAATCCAAGAAACTTTTCTCAACAATAACGACGTTTTTTACTTACCTGGCAAACACATTTTTCGAAAAAACAGATCAAACAACACTAGAAGGGGAGGTTTGATGATCGCAATAGATACTTCTTTTCCTTGTAATTCTATTAATTTCCTCAATCTTCCACAATCGGATAATGAAATTCAAGCTATTTCGATCCATCTCAATCGTAAGTCTTTTTCATTAGTCAATATTTATTCTCCCAAAGGCGAATTCACCATTGAATGGCTAGAAGCAATCCAACAACACCTACTTTCCTCGGTTATTATTCTTGGAGACTTCAATATTCAACATCCAGTTCTCGGTTCATCTTCTGTTAACAGCAATTCCGAAATTTTTATAAATTGGATTCTTGACAACCATTACACCATTCTTAATACTAGCACTCATACTCACATTACACCTTCATCGTCCTCTCTTCTTGATTTATCCATAGCAAGTGCTGACATTTACCCTAACATTTCTTTCCGCGTACATTCCGATCCATTAGATAGCGATCATTTACCAATTCAACTGTATTTCCAAATCAGTCACCAACTTAAAATATATAGACAAACCGTTAATTGGCCTAATCTTATTCAATCTATCCAGGATCATCAACATTCCTCACATACATTTCAAACATATCCTGATTTACAAAGTTTTCTCTCTAACCAGTTGCATAGTAATTCTCAAAAAAGACTTATTTCACATAAACCTTCTCAACCTTGGTGGAATTCAAGATGCGAAAATCTCCTCCGTCACAAAAGAAATCTCTTATATAAAGCTCGAACCCAACTTTCCAGGGATCTCTGGATCGCGTATAAAAAAACTGCAGCCACTCTTCGTCGACTTATATCTCAACTAAAAAGAAATTATTGGAACTCAGTTTGCGATTCTGCAGGATTTAATGGCAGAATTTACAAAATCATAAAAGCAATTCACAACAGGCGGGATACTCCAGAAAATAATAGAATCTTTCACACCAGCAACAATTCCATCATCTCAGATGCTGACCAACAAGCTAATCTCTTGGCAGCCCACTTCAACAAATCTTCCGCTTTTCATTTTATTCCTTTGGATTTTTCTGAAGAGTCACTTCATGATTACAATAACCCTTTTTCTTTCATTGAACTTACAAATGCAATTAAATCCACTCCCAATACTTCACCGGGATATGACGGAATTCCGGCTAAATTGATCAAAATTCTTCCCGATTATTATCTTCATCAACTCTTACACATTTTTAATAATATTTGGATCTCGGGCAACATACCGGAAGATTGGCTCACCGCTCAAGTCATTCCGATCCTCAAACCAAATAAAGATAACAGTTCAGTTGCATCTTATCGCCCAATAGCTCTAACTTCAATATTAAGTAAAATTTTCGAAAGAATCGTTCTCAAGAGACTCCTTCAATTCTCAGATTTCAAAAAATTTCATTTTAATCATTCCGGATTCATTCCCTTTAAAGACTGTATGTACACTTTATCTCTTCTTCATCATAAAATAGTTGAAGCCAAGAATATGAAAAAGTTTTTATCTTTATAAAACTTGATTTATCGTCTGCTTATGACTCCGTATGGAGAGACGGATTAATTTACAAACTTTTACAGTTTGGAATTAAAGGCACAGCAGCAAAGTGGATACACAATTTCATCAACAACAGGAATTTTATTGTCAAATGGAGAAACACTGTATCGATGAAATTGTTTTCCACACAGGGCGTGCAACAAGGTAGTGTTCTCAGCGCATTCCTTTTCACAATCTATATGAGAGATTTATTTGAAGTCATCCCTAATCATACTGAATGCCTTATTTATGCTGACGACATCTTTCTTTTCAGCAGTGACTACAAACTAGAAACAGTTCTCTCTAATCTTCAGTTTTCACTGCATAAAATCTCCCAATGGTGTAATACTTGGAACTTCATTCTCCAACCAGCAAAAAGCGAAGCCGTAAATTTTTCAAACAAAAAACAAATTCCACATATTCATTTACAAATTCATAACACTAATATTCCATGGAAACAACATACTCGAATCCTGGGTCTGATTTTTTCACATAATCTCAATTTCAGACAACATTTTTCTTACATTAAAAAGAAATCCATTAAAAAACTCAATGCAATTAAAGCAATTGCTGCTAACACTTGGGGATGTCGTTCATGGCATCTCATCAAAATCGTCAACTCCACTATTCGTAGCATTTTGGAATATGGCTCTCCTATTTTTATTTCCTCTTGTCCTAGCAACCTCCAAATTCTCACTATTGTTTACAATATCGCTTTACGTTTCGCAACGGGTCTTCCCAAATGGACTCCTATTTCAGTGTTATACAAAGAAGCCGGCCAAATCCCTCTCTTCCAAAGACAGTTAATGTTAGCAGAAAGATTTTTTGTTAAACACGTCTCTTTTGATCCATCCTCACCCCTCTCTCATTTTCTCAAATTGAAGAATTATTCTCCCCGTTTAAAACATCCAATTTCTCTCCAAACTTTTTTTCGCTGACCTTTTGAAAAATTTACACATCACCCCTTCCTCTCTCATTCCCAATTTTCATCCCTTTGACAAACATGATAAAATTTCTTTTCATCTCGATGATTTACCCTTTCAAACCAAACAACTCCCACACCATTTAATCAAGAATTTATTTGAACAATATAAAGAGGAAAATTGGAAAAATAAAGTAATTTTAGCAACCGATGCATCCAAATCTCCAGCCAAACACTCAATTTCTTGCATTAATTTTTTTCACACAGGAAAATTCATCTGGGACAATCTCTAATTATAACAGTATTTTTACAGGAGAAACTCTGGCACTGCTATTATCAATTTCCACGTATGTACTCAAATCACATCATTACATTATTTTATCAGACAGTCTCTCTGCTCTCCGAGCTCTTCAAAATTGCAATTTTAAATCCACAAGAGTCACCAAATTGCTAGGAAATCAAGTCAAACAAAACCTAAATTCCATTTTATCTTTACAATTCATTTGGACTCCAGGTCACGTCGGCATACAGGAAAATGAACAAGCAGACTCTTTGGCAAAAACCGCGTCAGACACAATAATTTTAAATTGATTTCTCCGGATGACATCATGTACCATCAAAAAAGAAAATATTTCAAACTTCAAATGAACAATGGAACAAAAAGTAAATACGCAATGGAGCTGTTGCATCTAAATAGCATCAAATCAATTCATCGTCTTTTACCTTTCAAAAGAAAAGAAGAAGTACTAATTTCCAGATTTCGCACCAAAACATATCCTTCTTCAGCCAGACTCCATAGATTTGGATTAACGTCTTCTCCAATGTGCTCACGATGCAAAAACCTGAAACCGAAGAACACATTCTATTCCAATGTACTAAATATGAAGTACAAAGAGAAAAACTTAAACAAGCTTTTGGATATAAAGTCCTCTCCTATTCTTGGTTATTTGATATGAGCGATGAACCGTATTACAAAACCGTTACACTAATTAATTTTCTACGAAAAATTGCGTAGTTGTTAGTTTTATTTTTTCATTGCGATTTTCTGAGTATACTAACATTACAATATTATTTCGTGACAGAAGTACTGCACGACACCTCATTTCGGACCCTTCCATTTCATAATTTTAGAATCAGTTGAAGTTCACTGATTATTTGAAAATCTGTTTTCATTAGTATTTTTCTTTTCCACTTATTAATTCTTTTCCACTGATATCTTCTGAGAGTAATTGGATAAATTGAGATAAAGCAGCTAACGCGAGCATAAATCTCAAAATCACGCCAAATAAAGACAAGTCAAATCAAGCCGATTGAGTAAATGACGCAATTGTTAGACATTTTCTAAAATGTTCCGTAATTTATCAAAATTTTGTGTAAATCTTCAGAGAGCTGTTTCTCACAATATTCAAGTTCCAGAAAGAGTTTTAAATATACCTGAAACGAAAATAAGTCAATTGTCTAATGGATTACGAATTGCTTCTGAAGATTCTGGTATACCAACTTGTACTGTAGGTTTATGGATCGATGCGGGAAGCCGCTATGAAACTGAATCAAATAATGGTGTTGCTCATTTTCTTGAACATATGGCGTTTAAGGGTACAGCAACACGAAACCAAACAAGCTTAGAATTGGAGGTTGAGAATATGGGTGCCCATTTGAATGCTTGTACTTCAAGAGAGCAAACTATATTTCAAGCCAAGTGTCTCACAAAAGATGTTAAAAGAGCCATCGATATACTTTCAGATATAATACAAAGCAGTAAGTACGGAGAAAATGAAATTGAGATTGAACGTGGTGTTATTTTAAGAGAAATGCAAGAAATTGAAATGAACCTCCAGGAATTGGTTTTTGATCATTTACATGCGGCTGCTTTTCAAAATACACCATTAGGCCGGACAATTCTTGGTCCTATTGAAAATATCAAAAGTATATCACGAAAAGATCTTGTTGAATTTAAAAGTAATCATTATGTTGCTTCTAAAATGGTTTTAGCTGGTGCTGGTGGAATCCAGCATGAAGAATTAGTAGGATTAGCTGAAAACTATTTTGGATCCTTAAAAAGTCATGGTGTTGATGGATCTGATTTCTTGAATGTATGCAATTTCACTGGAAGTGAATCACGTTTAGTTGATGAATCAATGCCCGTTGTTCATGCAGCTCTTGCAGTTGAAGGCTGTGGTTGGATGAATCCAGAAAGTTATCCTCTGCTTATTGCTAACATTTTAATAGGAAATTGGGATAGATCACATGGTAGTGGTGGTAATATTTACAGTAAACTGGCTCATAAAGTAGCTGCCAAAAATCTATGCCACAATTTCCTCTCATTCAATACTTGTTATAAAGATACTGGATTGTGGGGAATTTATCTGGTGTCTGATGGAAAAACATTGAATGATATGCTTTTCACTGTTCAAGAAGAGTGGAACAGACTGTGTACATCTGTAACTGAAGAAGAAGTAACCAGAGCAAAAAATTTATTTTTAACAAATTCTTTACTCTTATTAGATGGATCTACACCTATATTTGAAGACATAGGACGTCAAATGTTGAATTATAACAGAAGAATTCCATTACCTGAAATGGAAGCCAGACTGGAAATGATAAACGCTGATGTTGTACGAGAAGTATGTTCCAATTACTTAAAAAAGAAACCTGTAACCATTGCAGCAATTGGGCCTATTGAAAATATGGTTGATTATAATACTTTGCAAAAAAGAATGGATTAAATCATATTTTTATAATAATAAAAAGCTTATTTATGTTTTTAGTGTTAATCGCTAATTTTTATAATGACATTTTTTTAAAAATTATACAAATGAACAAAAATAATTACTGATCAAAGATGTAAAGTACTGTAGATCAGTTGGTGACGATCATCATGTATAAATTATGAAAACCATTATTTTTATTTTAAATATCTTTAATTAATGAAAAAAATAAATAGATGATTAGATTTTAATGAATAGCTATTTATTTTTTTTCCTAAATCCAAAAATTTAAGGAAAATAATTTATTTCTGATGCATACTGTTAAAAATACAATATAATATTTAAAAATTATAAAGCACTGTAAAAAATAATTGGTCAAACTAATTATTAGTGAAATAAATGTATGCTTAATCAATATTCAAAGATATATTGAAGCATTCTGTCATCAAAGCTTTTTTTATTAAATCCAATATAAAAGACAGTGTAAATTTTTTAATTAAGCAAGCCCTAAATGACAGATAACTGGTGAAAGTTCATATTAAAAAATATAGATTAAAAGTCGGTTTTTATATTTTTATCATGATTTATTAATGTCTACTTTATTTAATATTTTTATAAATGGTAACTATTGGCATTTGTTTTATTTTTCTGTTAAAGGCTTAATTTAAATAACTAGCATAACTTCACCTTTAATACATCAAATTATTAAAATGTGCTTTTTTTAATTACATATTGTATATTCATATATTTTTTTCTAAAACATTATGTATGATATTGAATAAAAAAATTTTAAATTATTGTACTGATAACTTAGGAACATAATTAATGGGTTAAACATGTTGTGTACAAAAGATTGGTATGTATATGTCATTTACAAAAGGTATTGTGGTAAATGAAATAATAAGTTATTTCACTTGTATTCAAGATTTCAATATAGCTAGTTAATCTCAATTAAGAATCAAAATTTGTTGTATATTAAATGCTATGAAAAAAATTGTAAATTACATTTAAAAAAAAAAAAAAAAAAAAATTTTACAATTTAATTGTAAATTACACTTTAATAATAAGTTACAAAAAATAATCTAAATATTCTTTTGGAATGAAAGTACATTCCTATATCTTAAATTAAAAATGGATATATAAACGATTATTAAACTATATTATTTGGTCTTGTTAAGAATCTGAAAATCATCTTTGTATTATTCTCATCAATATAAAAATATAATTAATATTTTAATGTAGATACTTGAAATGAATATATTCATTATAATATGTTTAATATAAATATAGAAATGCATCAAAAATTCTCATTGTTAAAAATCAAAATAAACTTAATTTAATTAAAATTTTTATGAATATTTACAAATACTTATGTTTTAAATTTTTGTTAATATATTGATTTTTATGAAGTTTAGATTAATTTAAATTAATACCTTATTTAATTAATGAAATGAAGACGTTATGAATGGAATCTTGCTTAAGAACTATTTACAAATAATAGACTAAAGTACACTTCAACAATTATAATTTTTTAAAAAGGAATGAAACACATTGATGTACTAAAAATTTTAGTCTCCCTTAAAGCCTAGCACATATAATTAATTTTTTATGTGTTTCACTGCTATCAAGAAGCTATGATATGAGAGAAAATGCATAATATTAATACAATTGTACCTCAGAAACATAACCTTATCGATTAGCTTTTAACAAATTCATGAAACTTGAGGGGCAGCTCTATATCCATGTTTATATACTAATGTTCTCATATGCCTGACAAAATTTTAGAAGACTGTTCAATTATGTTTTAATATTCTAAATAGATTACATAAAATTTTATGCTTAATTTTTAATGATTTACAGTATTCTAAGTAAATAAAACTGGTTATGTGCCTTATTTATAGCAACAATTGATATTTCTTCTAGAGACATAGAAGGCTTCCATGTTGTGTCAAGACATTTGTATATAGACAAATTAGTAAAAATATTTCATTAAAACTCTGTTTATAAAACATAAAAAAAAAAAAAAATGTCAGAAAACTCTTAGATTGGAATATATAGAATTTTCCATTTCATAATTTTTCTGATTATGTGATGTATTTAATATGTTTATTTTTGAAATGAAAATTTATGACTGAAAGTTAATCCATTAAAACCCCATCTGATCTTTAACTCAAAAAAGGGATAAACTGATGGTCCTTTTATAATAACAAAGGAAAAATAAAATAGCAATCAATTAATTTATCTGTGGTATTGATAAAAATTTCATACATTTTTTTTTTGAGAATACTGATTCTATATTTCATAAAATCAAAAGTTTTAAATTGCAAAAGATAGGATAAGTAATTAACAAAAATTTATTTGACAAAAAAAAAATCATTTTTTTTTTTTTTAAATTTCTGCAGAAATATTGTTTTTTGGGAGTTAATCAAAATTTTTTTTATTTCATACTAAATACTGTATATTTCTATGTATGTGCTGAGAATTTTTAAAGCTAAAGTGTGGGTGTCTGCTTATATACAAATATGCTAAGCTCGCAAAAATAGTGGTCCTTTTCTATTAGATGAGTGCAAGTGATAAATCATGATTTAAAAAAAAAAAGTACTTTAATATTTCTTATACTTATGTATTGAAATTGCTCGTTATATTAGGATCAGTTATTTTATTTTCGAAATTATTGTTTATCTTAAACGAAAAATCTGATGTTGACACTTTTGCAGCTTGCTAATAGAAAAGTATCAAAACGTGCACCAGAAATAATGGCACAATATCATAAATATTACAGAAATGTTTTTCATTTTGGTTTATATATAGATTTTGTAATTAGTAAATTTTTTGAAGAAAAAATTGCTCTCCCAGCTTATATATATTGTTTATAGAATACGTTGTGATTGGGCATCTTAATATGCTGAATAATTTTAAAATCCGAAACAAAAAATGATTGAAGCTGTTCAATAATTTTTCTTTTCCTCTTTTTTTTTTTTTTTTAATGTTTCATTTGAATCAAATGTAAAAAGATTTGGAAAATATTAACTGTTATGAAAATTAATTTGCTGTTTTTGCCTTAGTATTAAAGCTGCTGGTTAATGTTAATTATTTTTCATTTGGCAGACATAATTACATTAATAACTACCCAGTAATTTTATGCATTCAATCAAAAAGTTCTTTTTTTTTTTTTTTTTTTTTTTCTTATTTAAACAATTTAGATATATATTTTTATTTTACTTAAATTTATACACAAATACACATTATTTTATTATATATTTTTAATTTATATACCTAGGAAATAAAAATATACCTTTTTTCTTTAAGGATAAATTAATTTAAAAAAATATCCAATATACCTTTTAACATATTAATTGTGCAATTATAAAATACATTACAATTTTATTAAGGTTTCATAACAAAATTGAGACATTATTCAGTGTTTTTACAAGCTAGTAAAGAAGCAATTGGCAATCTTTACTAATTCAAAATATTTTATAGTAAATGTCATACTATTAATAAACTTAAACCTTTATTACTCTTGTATCTCAAACAGTTCAAAATAGTTGGCCATTATATTTTCATTAATGATATTACCAGTAAAATAGCAAAGTTGTGGAAAAGGAAATATGTTATTTGATTAAATTTTTTTATTTGTGGTTATGAAGATAAGTGTTCTGGTGCTTATCTATAAAAAAAAAAAAAAAAAGTTTCAAATTACTATTAACATTTATATTAAATTCTTAATATCAGAACAGTGGAAGTAATGTATTTTTACTTTTAAATGTTTATTTTAAGAAGTAACTTCTTTTCATAGACTTAAGATTACAAAAGATTAGTCACAATTGCGAGAACAATTTTTAAAATAGCTTATTTGTAAAGCCATTAAAAAAAAAAAAAATCTATTCTGTTTTATTTGAAATATAAGCAGTATATTGAGAAATATTTCAATCATTACAATGATAATCTTAATATTTAGCTGTTTTATATAATTGAAAAACTTAAACTATTGAAAATGTGATTTCAAACCAAAATATTTTTGATTTTGCAATTAAATATACTTATCAATGTCTTCACAATCATATCAAAAAAGAGTTTTACATTTAATGTATACCGAAATGTTAGTAAAAGAAATATGATGCAACAAAACAAAATTCTTAATTGATAATACAACATTTTTGAATAATATAACTGCTATGAATAGTAATTAAAAACTGCATGGCTATGAGAATGTCACTTATGAAATACTGCATAATTCATTAATGTATGCTTAATAATTATCAATGATCTTCAACCAAACATTGCCTTGTATTTGACTAGATGTTTAACATTTACAACTATCCTGACATTGGAATAAGCATTGATGACATTGTGATTTATCAGTTGCTGTAATTTTTGAAATATACCTATTCTGATAAAATTTTAATGTTTCTGACAAATTACCTTTTCAACGTTACATTGACAAGAGCCACTTGCCTAGGAAAGTGCTTTCTATTTACAACCTCAAGATCAACTAGCAAGATTCTGGTTATTTTAATGCTTTGGCTGATTGATGTAAACTCATGTTTGTGAAAATTGCAACACCCTGAAGGAATCGTCATAATTGAATGAAATTTAATACACAGTTGAGTGGTAGTGGTACAGATAAATGATTAAATGTTCAAAGCAAACAAACAATAACAAGAGATCGGAATCAGTATTTTGTGTAGCCACCACGCACCGCAATAAGTGCTGCTACACGACGTGGCATGCAGTCAAAACAAATTTTGAATGTCTGCCTGAGGAAGAGCATTCCATATTGTTTGTATGCGCACCCAAAGTTCGTCTGCAGGAAGCAACAGGACGAGGATCACGAGCGAGACGCCGACCAATGAAATTCCACATGTTCAATCGGCGACATATCCAGGGAATACGCAGACCAAGGAAGAAGCTGTACCTGCAGCGTTGCAAAGAAGGATTGAACAGTCCTAGCGACAATACATAATCGATTCAGATATCAGACAATACATAATCTGATTTCCCAGTTATCGATCCTGATTTTTTCCCCAGTTATCCGGGAGACGGTCTTGAGACTTCAAACGGAGTAGACGTGTTCGCACTCGCTCCTGACCTCTTAGGATTTTGCTGTGTGCGTGAACGGTTTTGCCTCAAGCTGAGGAAAAGATTTTTTTTTTTTTTTTGTGTTTTTGTTTTTTGTGTTAACAGTCAAACTGCTTCTTATTTTGAACTTTTAATTCTTAATAATTTTTAAATCAAGAATGAGCCAAGCTTCTTCCGGCCCGCCGGCCGTTGAAACTTTATCTCCAGAAAGCCCTCCACCTATGAGCAGGGCCTTCCACATGACTCAATCACCTCTGCAGAAACAAAGATGGATACCTCCCAAACGGTGATGGCCGAGCAGCTGAGCTGCAAATGACTTTCTTTTCGGACATCCCGCACCAAAGAGACTTTCTGACCCGACACCGGAGCACTTGCTCTACTTCGAGGTTTTGCTGAAGGAGGCAGCGGCTCTCATGACAAAGGGATGCAGAAGCATCAGAGCGCTGCCAATGATATCAAATCTCCACCCGAGAAAAAGCCTCGTTGACCATCGAGGAGTGCCCAGGAGGATACGTGCAATTTGC
>BPLR01001322.1:0-61305 GCA_021605095.1 Caerostris extrusa | reverse complement strand
ATATCTCACGCCCAGAGAATCAGTGCTGTGTTTGCTTCATCTCATAGATGTGAGCAAGTGTTTTCAACTATGAAAGAATTATTTCAGTAGTAGATTGACAGATGAGCATTTAGCCACTTCCTTAGAATCTGTGCATCTCACTTCGAACCTCAATACAAAAAACTTTTAAAAATGAAATCGCAATTTCATTCATCTCATTAGCATATTTAAATTGTAATACTTGTATATTGTTTTTAAAATTTTAGAAAAATGTATCTGGGCCCGCCAAACCTTTTTTTTTTTTTTTCGATTTTTGGCCCGCGACCGAAAAAGTTTGCCCGTCCCTGATCTAACTATATTTCCTGTCGGGATGAGAGACTATAAACTAAATGTTTCTCAGCGGGAGCTCAGATTGCTTTATACTTCCATTCGGGTGAGTGCCTCGATGCCGACTGATTAATTCTCCTGAACATCACGGGGGCACCCCTGCTAGCGTGTAGGAGGAAGCATATTTACATTATAGAAATATGCAATATATATATATATAATATTATGATGACTAATTTTTCGATCAAAAAATGGATTCTAAAGAAATGTTTAAAAAACTTAATGGCAATTATAACAACTAAAATTATTTATAAATCATTATTTAAAATGTAATCTCCTTTTGTTAATATTTTTTTCGCATTGTTTTCAATACAATCTACTACAATAATTTATCTTGCTCACAATGGTATTGTACACTAGCCTAGAACAGAAGAATACAAATTCGATTTCATCTGCTTCAGCATGTTGCAGTTGATTGTTTTCAAAACGGAATTTGAAAAAGATTCTTCATTTGGCCTTCTTAGTAGGAGATTGCCTTTATTTGTATGACATGGCATACAAATAAGAGTAAATTGCTTCAGAAGATATCCACCCTACTTTTTTTTAGGATATACAGTGATTATAATTAAAGTCGGTTACAGTTATTATAATTATCTTCCCACTTTCAAAATGCTGTACAAAAAGAACCCCTCGTCACAATGAGTTCACATTTGAACTGAAGATACTTGAATAAGGGAGAAACGGTATGGCATAAAAAAGAGTTCCAAAAAAAGTTCCACCGACTTTTCCCATCCAATTTGGTATGACCTTGCCGTGGTGGATGGGTTTCCACTAATAGTACCACAGATGTTGAATGACTTGGAAGTCATTTTTCCGTCAAAACACCGAAACAATCAAGCACATTGAACACTACAGTTGGTTTAATGTGCAACTCATGCCAAATACATTGTCATTTCGATTCAAAATATCACTGGCAGTCGAATTCACTTTCTTTATGCCGCTTACAGCGCTGTCTATTAATACACTTTGGAACCTTTGATGGAATACCGTTTCCCTTTCTTCCAGTATCTTCAGTTAGAAATTTGAACTCATTGTGACAAGTGGTTATTTTTTTTACAGCATTTTGAAAGTTTGATTTTAATTATAATCACCCTCTATTTAAAAAGCATTCTCATCCTCTATAAATTTGTTTTATAAAGCGGCTAATAAACAAAAAGTCCTTCGTTAAAATAAAAAAATCAGGGAAGTACAGGTTTGATGACATAATAAAATAATTTTAATAATCTCAAAGCTTCAGAAAGTTCAAAGATGATTATAGAATATTTTGAAATAAATATTTATTCTTCTATTTCAGTACAACGTAAACAACAAGAGAATGGAAAGTATTATTCGCAGTATAGTAGAAACCAACCAGATACCAAAAGAGACCAACATTAGAAATCCAGAATGTCTAAAATATTATTGCAACATACCAGAAATTTTTGAACAGCGATAATGTGGGAATACCCACAAAGGTTTGAGTTCCTACCTTTCTTTTTTATCAAAATTTATATAAAATTCATAACTAAAACTGTATGATATGTATTGTACTTGTTAATATTGTTATTTACTAGGTAATTACATATAATTATTAATTAAAATGTAACTTATTCCGTCACTTTTAAATATAATTTACTCTAAATGAGATTGAAATTTTTTTTTATCATTGAATTACTTAGTTATTATCTTTTACTCATTTGCACAGAAATGTTTTTTTAACTAAATATATTTAATGTTTTTGTAGGATATCTCAAAATGTTTTGACTGGAATGAATACGGATCTTCAACAACACAATACCTCAGCAACTTCGAAAAATTCAACAGCACAACATTTTTTTTATCAATTTTTAACAATGCAAAAATGTCCAGTGAACTATTTATAGAGAATTCGGAATATTGAATACAATACAGAAACATTTTTTAAATAATACATGTGATTTTTTTTGCAGGATATCACAAAAGTTTTTGAATTTAATGAGTATGGATCTTCAACAACACAGCACTTCAGCAACTTCGAAAAATTCAACTGCACAATTTTTCGATGAACTTTCCTATAATGCAAAACTGTTCAATAAACTATTTACAGATGATTTAGAACATTGAATACAATACAGAAACATTTTTTAAATCAATATGTTTGATGTTTTTTTGTATGTCTCAAAAATATTTGAATTTAATGAGTATGGATCTTCAACAACACAGCACTTCAGATGGTTTCAGAAAAATTCAACCGCACAATTTTCCGAAACTTTTCTTAAAAAATGTTCAATAAACTATTTACAGATGATTCAGAAAAATACAATACTTTGAGAAACATCTAACATCTTTGAGAAACATCTTAGGATGTTTCAAAATTTTTGAAAATTATATCAACAACTTTTTGAGAAAAATTTTTCAACAATGCTCAACATTAAGATGGTTTTACAGATGATTCAAAAAATTGAATACAATACAGAAACATTTTCTTAAATAAATTCATTTGATATTTTTTTAGGATGCCACAAAAATGGTTTAATGAATTGAGTATGGATCTTCAACGCACAACACTTCAGCCACTTAGAAAAAATTCAACAGCACATTATTTCGATGAACTTTTCTACAATGCAAAACTTTTCAGTGAACTATTTACAGATGATTTAGCACAATACAGAAACATTTGTTTAAATAAATACATTTGGTGTTTTTGTAGGATGTCTCAAAAAATTTAAAAAATTATTTTAGCAACTTCAACTTAACAATTTTCCAATGAAATTTTTCTACAATGCAAAACTGTTCAGTGAACTATTTACAGATGATTCAGAACATTGAATACAATACTTTGAGCAACATCTAACACTTTCTCAATATCCTCTGCTAACCCTTTCTTTAAATATTGGATCGCGCATCGAATATTAGCTTATGTAAAGGTATCATTTGTAAAGGTATTCCTTTAGCAGCCTAAGGATTACGATGACTTGTGTTCTCCAAGGATGTGCTTTGCTAAATTTTTTTTTTTTTTTCACTATCCTTATCGTTAAAAGTTTACTTTACAGTTTAACTTTTACAGTTTATTTTTAAAGTTTAACTGTTTATAAACGTTTATTTACATATTTATTCAAAGATAAAATAAAATTTTTTTTTTACTGACTTTGATTCAATTTTTCTATCATAAAGATTATTATACTTTTGAAAAATTAAAAACTGTTTTAAAAAGTATAGGTTGAAAAAATTAAATGCATTTCTAATAGAAATGTAGGTTATTTGGTAAGTTGCATTTTAAATAGAAATGTAGGTTATTTAAATCTACAACGTCTGACGTTTTATTATTACTTCTCTACTTTTTTTGCCTTTCATTTTAATAAAAGAATTAATATTTATTTGCTATTAACATAGTATATTTTTAAGATAAATAATTAGTTTCTCTTTTTTTCACAGCTTAATTTATAAATTAAAAATTTACATAACAAAATGAAAGAAAATTTTTATTAAATAACACAAACTGTAATAATAACTATATATATATATATATATATATATATATATATATATATATATATATATCCTTCACAATGAAAAACTCAGCTATACGATATCGCTGAAATATTCAATAAATTTTCTTCTTCTTCTAATGCAGCTGGTAAACACATTGTCTTTTAATAGCACTACCCAGGAGATGCGTTTGACGCGGAATAGCACTACACCCGCAACGCTCTACGATCTTGTTAGACCGCGGCCTACTTTAAAGTGGATTCCAAACCACTCAAAATGGCACCACCGGGACTCGAACCCGAAACCTGTGGTACCGAATGCAGAGAGCCAACTTTTCTGAATTTCTGAGCCATTCAACTTGTCTTACAGTGGCACAAAATTTCTACCGTGTTTACCATAGTAATTTCAAGTCTCAGTTATTGTATGCACGTAGTATGTCTGCATCTTAATGTATTTGAAACTATTATTTTAATAAAAAAATTTAGAACAATTTTCGGTACTTATTTTTAAAACAATATGAACGGAAATAAATAATTTCAGTATCTTATTATATATTTTGTATATTATTTTAGCATTTATTATAAAACAAACTTATCAAATTAACTTCTTTTGTTACGTATTTTTTATTTAGGGTTATTAAATAAAATGTAATGTATTTTTTAGTTTCTTTTTAAACTTGATTTGGGCATAAAATGTCGAGTGTGAATGACCTTTCTCTCTTTTAAATATTCGATCCCATCTACCCAAACACGCGTGGGAAAAAGAAAACAGCAAACTCAAAAATGTGGTAAAGATATTAACTTATTAATTAGTAATAAGGCATACATTGAATAAATACATTATTTAAATAGTTATTTAAACTTCCTACTAATATAATAATAATAAAAAACCAGATACTTATTTAAATATTGCTGCATAAATTATTGAATTAATTATTTAAATATTGACATAAATTAATTATTTCGTAGGGAACTAAACATATTAATACGAATTTCATTTTAAACAAACAGGAAAAAATATAACATTGCTTTATCTTAATTGATTTTACATGGGCAATAAATGCGAAGTTGATTTAATCAAAAAAGTTAATAAAACGGAGAATCGCATACCAATAAATAATTTGTAAATAATTACAAAATAATGCGTTTAATAAAATTTAATAAGTCTAAAAGTTAATAATAATTTGTTAAAAATAATTTGTTTTAAAAATAATAATTTGTTTTAAAAATAATAATTTGTAATTGATTGCTTTTAATAATTTGTTTAATAAAATTTATCAAATCTAAAAGTTATTTAATTTTTTGTAGACTAACAAATCGATTTCTACTTACTAATATTCTCACTCATTCACCAGAACAGTTTTTTAAGTACATTTTCCAAAATAACCATTCATTTTGATTTCAACTGTTTGAAGAAAACCCTAAATATATTTAATTATTCACTTTTTGACAAAAAAATTTCTGTTCATTATTTTCAAAATTGTCATTTACAAAATATATTGTGTTTTTATTTATGTATTCAATGATTATTTAATGTGATTATTAATTCATATTTTCTATTGTGTCCAAAAAGTAAGAAAAATTTTCAATTTAAAATTCCCGAGTCTTATAAATTTGATTGATGGCACTGTCCTTGACACCTGCTTGAAATTTGACGTCAATATATTCATTAGTGTTTGAATGTTGGCTTTGTGAGGCGCTAAAACTGATTCCGTCGATTATTGAAAAGTCTGAATTATTTCAGTAAAGAACTTGCATTCAATTTTGTTTGCGGAAAAGTATAGAATGTTGCAGAAACCATTCGGTGAGCATTTCTATATCGGGAATAAATGTTTAGAAGTGTATAAACAGTTCAAAGAAGGCAGAGAACGCATTGAAGACGAAGAGCCCTCTGGCCGACCCTCAATCTGAACCAAGGAAGCTCACGTCCAAAAATTAAATGGTGCTTGCAAACCGTCGATTTAAAATTAGAGATTTTGCAGATGATGTTGGAATTTCAAAAGGATCGGTCCATTCCAATTTTGGGTCTCAAACACGTCAAATCTCGATTGGTACCGAAAACACTGAATGCGCCAGCTCACATTCCATTGATTCTTTGTGACTTCTCCGCCAAAAATGAAACCCATATCGTTCCACAACCACCGTATTCACACCATGAGACTACTGGCTATTCCCTAAACTCAAAAGACTACCCCGGGGACACCTTTTGAGTTGATTGAAGAGATTCAACTCGAATAGTCGTGCGCTTTGAAGGCCATCCCTGCCGATGACTCTTTTAGCATGCATTGAGGATTGGAAAAAAAGTTGGCATAAATACGTTGTGTCCGGAGGGGATTACTTTGAAAGCGATGAAATAAATTTGGAAGAATAAATAAAGAGTTTTTGAAAAAAAAATTGTTCTTACTTTTTGGCACAGCAGTATAAATAAACATAATTTTATAACATGAATTTTGCTATTTTATTTTAAACTTTTAAAATTGTTCAGAAGATATATAAGTTATAGTTATTTTTCTAAGTACCTTAATATAATGTTTTTATGCCAATAGAAAATTCATGACAAAAATTCCATTTTCTTTTTTACCCTTGAAGTGTCTTGAGATTGCTGTTCGATTAAAGCAGACATTTTAATTTCTAACATCATAATGTATACAAAAATGAACAATAGAAAACTAAAATGTACAAATAAGTCTAAAAATTGTAACTACTCCGATTATCAAGAATAGCAAAGAAAATAATCTTAATGAACAACAGAAAACTAAAGGTTGCTAAGAGTGTCTAAAAATTGTAACTACACACGATATCCATATCCATACAGTTCATTTCTGTATATTCATTAATTTGTCATTTTCTATCAAGTAATTAATATGCAGAAATGAACAACAACAAAAAAAAAAAAATCTTGAAGTATGTCTAAAAACTATAACTACATGTACATATGTACATCTACATACATATCTGGAAGAAAAAAATATAAAATAAATGTAGAAAAATAAACAATAGAAACCAAAGGTTAAGAAGAGTGTTTAACATTTAAAAATTCTAAGTTTGTTTTCTAGCTATTTTTAAACCAAAGAAATAAATTAGTAAAAATCATGAGAATAATGGTCTGCTAGCAAATTACTATAAGGTATTCAATAATTTTTAAATTAAATGAAACCATACATTTTGAAAAAAATCAATGTTCATTGCAATCAATTAATGTAACTGAATAAAAAAAAAATACACGCGAGAAATAAATAAAAGGAAACGTATTATCAAAATGAAACCAAGCGTGGCATCAGTGGCGAACTACTATCAGTGGAACCAAATATCAGTGAGAAAGATTTTGCGTACATAAAGAGATGAATAACAATATAAACGAAAAAAAATTAAATAAATTTTCATTTAATTTAAAAATAACTATTAATTTTTTTTTTTTTAGTGGGTCTATGAACCAGATTAAAAAATAATAAATTCACAGAAAATAAATTAGATTTACAATTTTTTTTCTTTTAAATATCACAAAAAAACAGATTTATAAGCAAATTTATTGTATTAAAATATGACGATGAAGTTAGGAAATTTTTTTTATTACTATATATTTGTAATTTATCATCCTTTGGCTACTTACAAGAAAAGGTCTTTAAAATATTTCCCACTTATTGATTTTCTATATGAGACATTTCTTAATATCATATTATACGAAAATTCAATAGAATTTTTATTTCGCTTTGAAAAAATTAATTGAAAAAACTTTCTTTCAAAAAAGATATTAATACTTAAATTTTCTATTCGAAATTCGTATCGATTAACTGATAGCATAATTGTTTAAAAAAATTTACAAAATCATTGTAAAAAATATTTTTTTTATATTTAAATGATTGAATTTAATTATTTTCAGATACATAATACATGGAAGTCAGATATAATTGGTTAAAAATGTTGGGAAATACAACATCTTTCAATAATTTATTTGTATGAACAGAAAACAAATTTATAAGAAGGATAGCATAAGAGTATTATGATTGAACAACCTTAATAGCATTTTTTTTTTTTAAGTGACAGAGACATAATATATGGATATTGATTATCGCTACGCTTAATTATGTTGATGTTCAATTCATCCACGGAAAAAAAACAGATTTTATGGATTTTTTTTATTTTGAGACATTTTTTGCCGAATAAATAATACTTATCAAGTTATAATGAATATCGCGTGTATCAAGTTTGGAGTATAAAATATTGTTTTTCGAGAAAAACCAATTTATTGATATCCACAACAAGTTAAGCTTTATCAAAGGAAAGAAGGCCTGATATAATTTGCTCAATTCTCTCTTAGCATGTAAAAGGTAATTTAAAGCTTGCAAAATATTAATGTAGAGCTAATTTACCATTGCGGTATCACACAAATTTGTGTGTGACACAGTCTATATTCGAAGATGATATGCCTTTTTTCAAATGATTATTTAAAGCAAATATTTTAAAGTTTTTCTGAAAATATAAATTTGAATAATGTTATGTTGGCGGAAATTAATTAATTTTTACCTTATTTTCTTTTAAGTACCCCTTTACGCCATTGCCATTTGAGGCACGCATGATACTAATTTAGACTGCTGACACCCACCATCATAGTGGTTGTTGACCGTTTGTTAATTGACATCACACAAATTGGTGACATAGCTTTGAAGACAATCGACGACAAAATACTTTTTCAAACCTTTCATCAACTTCAGTAATGGATAACCAAAATAAAACTTTCTTAAATTGTTCAAAAATTTAGTTTCGAACAATATTTCAAAATTTCCCAAAATTCTTAAAGTTGCTATTTTGCCACTTCGCCATCTACTAGAAGTTAGTTATGATAAAGAAGGAAAAGTAACCTTCACCGGAGGTGTTGAAGCAAATTTTATTAAAGTTTTATCTAAACTTCTTGGATTCCAGTACCAAATTATGATCCCTGAAGATGGTGAATGGGGACGGCTAAAAGAAGATGGAAACTGGACTGGCATTATAGGACTTGTCCACAGTAACAAAGCTGATGTTGCTATAGGTCATCTAACCATTACACCCTCTCGAGTTTCAGGGTGGATTTCTTGCCTTATACAGTAGAAGAGAACTCATTTGCAACCAAACTTCCCCATCATAAACCAAGGGCATCATTTTATCTTTTACCATTCCAAATTGATGTTTGGATATCTATTATATGCATCATACTTATAATGCCGTTTTTGTTTAATTTTTAATGACTTCAAAAGTTCCATTCCAAAAGTTGTACCTCGCAATGTTTGGTAATATAGTGGGCCAGCAATGCAGCATAGTCACCAAAAAGTGTAAAGACAGAATTCTGTTAGGTTCGTGGTTTGTATTCGCACTAATCACTTCATGTTGCTACAGAGCTGTGCTGCTGTCTTGTGTCACCATACCATTCCAAAATGATGATGTTAGAAATATCAAAGAACTGGCTTCAGCCATTATTGCAGGACGCTACAAGGCTTCATTTAGCAAAGGATCAGTGGACAGAGAATTGCTTACAAAAGCCTTGACGAATCGCTTCAAATAATTGGTGAACATATAACCGAAGAAGACTGGCTTACTGGTGGCTCTGGTAACAAAATTGTCGTCGCTCCTAGTAAGTTTGATGATTTCACAGCAGTGCTTGGTCCGAGATTTTTCTTCCTTTTGGAATATGGACAAGAACCCTATGCTACAAAGCGAATTTTTAAAGAAACAATTTCGTTCTGGAATGTTGGATTGGCTGTCAGAAAGCAGTTTTGCTGCAAAGAAGAACTGATCAAGTACATCGCGAGAATTTTGAACAATGGCATATTGGAAAAACTGTATGGAGATGAGCTGTTCAAGACTAAACTAAAATTCAACTGGAAAGAATTCGAAAAATCTAAAAATGATGCTTTATCAATAAGGCATTTGTTTGGTGCTTTTATTTTATTAGGTGCCGGGTTCTGTATAGCAATTCTTGTATTTTTATTTGAGGTAGCAAGCAAATGTTTGTTCGTATTTTAAAATCAAAACTGTGATTGTTCATTTGTTTGTATAGCAATAAATATATAATTTAAGCAATATTTTGATTTTTTTTAAAACATTCATGTACTGATGTATAGAAAGTAATAAATTTTTAAAATTAGGTTATACAAATACTTAGTTTCAAATATATTAAATAATTTTAGGCACTTAATACAAAATATTTAAATGTAAGATAATTTAAAGCCATATGAATGATTGTATGTGATTCAGATGATTAAATGCATGTTTTCAGACAACATCATTTTTTTGAAACATAGATAGAATTCGTTAAAAATACGATGAATTAAAGTTTTTTTAAAGTAGCAAGCCTTTTTGAATGAAATAACAAAAAAATCATTTTAATTATTTAATTTTAAGTGATTTTGCTAACAGCACGTAAAAGAATTCTTTTAAAACTCTAATAGATATTTCGTCAATCTCACGTATGTAGATTTGGCCAGCCGCTTGCAAAACTGTTCATCATCCCGACCGAACCTACAGTTTTGTTAGACTTCTCTACCAGTCTAACAATACCTGGACTTTTTGCAGTGGGTGTCTAGGGGATTTGACATACAAAATGCAGTAACGGGACGTTACTTTAAAAGAAAGCCATTTAATATTCTATTTTACAATGATATTTACATTAATTAAGGGGTTAAACATCTCTCGCTGCTTGACGCAGCCTCCCGCCAGAGTTCCTGCCAGCCGTCTCTTCCTTCTTTCTTCTACGGGGATCTTGCCCCTTCTCCAGGGGTCAGAGTTCAAAGTTGAATACTCGCCCACATCGTAAACATGCTCTGTCAAAGACAAGTGACCGTAGGGTGTCGCCGCCTGTTGATTACGACAAAAACAAATCCTACATGTATAGCAACACCAACATATATATATATATATTATTGAGTTGATGCTAAAAGTTATATGTGAACATCCTACATTAAACTCGTTGCAGACAATCAAATAAAAATATTATAGCTGATTACAAGGCATTTAATATATAAAAGCACTATTTTGCAGAAAAGTGAATTCCGTTAGGCACTTTTCATTTGAATGACCACTTCTTTCAACAATCGGCTTTTGCGTTTTAGGGAATATTTCCAAAACACATTTATTATGATATTATCACGAGTTTATTATGCCTGTAATATCCACAGCATTTACATTTATTCTGGAAAGAGAAATCAAGTATTTTGAAACTGTTCCAAAAAGGAGGGAAAGTACATCTTATATTAATTAATTTGTTAATTAATGAAATGGTTCTAGCATCTATTGGCTTTGAGACTTCAGTAAAGCACATATATTTATAATAATCCATTTTTACACAAAGTCGGACTGGGTTTAAATACGTACAAACAGGTAATTATATGTATTTTTTAAGATTTTATTAAAACTTTTTGTAATACGTTATGTACGTTCCTAAATAACACGCGTGAAAAGAACTAGAAAAAAAATTTATTCATTATTTGAATTATGTCTCGCAAAACAATCGCTTCAAATATTTGCTAGTTTCCTATCTTCTTAATAACCAAATTTCAGAAATTTTAAATAGAAAATTCCCAGACTTTTTTTGAATTTCAGTTTTTTTTTTTTTTCTGAATTACACACAATAGGTTGATTGCATAAACGTGAACAAAAATTGTGTAACATACCGTAGACTCTTTGCTATAGTGTGTAAATCTGCGGTATGTGTATTTCTGGTAATATGGGATCTTACAAAAACCATTTACTTATGAGACTGATTGCGCCGTGATTAGTCTTTCTTTCAATTTGGCTAACTTTGCTCTTTCTATTCATTCCACAGACTTGAATACGATACTTATTAAATTATTAATAAATGAATGCAGGCACATTAAAACTTTTTTTTTTTTCTAATGCAGCTGGCAAACACTTAGACAGCTTGGTCTTGGATGCCTTAAGGCAAGCGCTGCACAGACGTTACTCACTTTGCATTACCCAGGCGGCGCGTGTAACTTGAAGATAAGTCACGGAGTAACAATGCCCCCGCAACGCTCTACGATCCTATTAGGACCGGGACCTACACTTTAAAGTGGATTCCGAACCACTACAAGCATCCATGGCACCGCCGGGACTCGAACCCGAAACCTGTGGTACCGAGCGCCAGAGCGCTAGCCACTCGGCCATTCAGGCCCCGGCACATAAAACAAAAAATACTAAAATTTGATATTATTCATTCATCTGTTATAAATACGATTGGTGAATCTGATTATTCAACACAAACCTGAACAAAAAAAAAAAAAAAAAAAAAAGAACGAAAAGATCAAGAGATTATTCTCTAAAGGTAGGGTGGCCAAGCTGTTGCCAGCCTAGAATATTTTTCCGGCCCGTGAGATGTGTCACACTTTTACAAAATGTATTTATTTCGTAATGGCCAAAGCAGTGAAAACCAATGTATTAAAAAATACATTATGTGTGCATCCATATATTAATAAAATGAACTGCCGAAATGATGAGAAAAAATTAACTTTGATTTTAAAATAATATTCTTGCAAATATAGGACAGATATTGCTGTTTTATTGATGAGTTGACCGTTATGAGTTCGCAGAATAATTAAATTGTAGTCTACGAACTCATGATGCGCGCGCATCTTCGAACATCTAATACGTATAACAAGTTCTATGTTTCAATTTAAATGACCTCAGTGACCACCTCTAGATACTAACAATTAATTGTTGATAGCAGAGCAAACCAGACTCTTAATTCAAGTTGTTAATGCTTTTGGTTCAACTTACACCTACGAATCGGTTTTTTTTTTTTCTAAAATGAAATTGACCCAACACAAAACACAGTCAAACATAACGGACGTTAACTTGCAACACCAATTACGATGAGATCGATTTGCAAAGCTAAGTGAAAGAGTGGAGAAGCAAATATCGCACGTTAAATTTATTCGCATGTTTTTTATTTTTTGTTTATTTCGTTTATATTTATATATATATATATATTTATATTTCATTTTGAATGCAATATATATTTCTTTACAATATGCGTTTAGTATCGTTATTATAATATTAACTATGTTTAAATGTAAGAATAACGGTAAACACAATAATAACAACTCATTATGTTTCAATTTTTCACTCCAAAAAAAGTTGTCTATAAGGAATCTAAATCTAATATGGGGAAATATAGATTTATATGCGGCCCACGAAGTTAGGATGCATTTCCAAAGTGGTCCGGAAGATCATTTGGATTGGCCACCACTGTTTTACTATCTTTCTCTTAAATTCATTGGGTGTTTGGCTTTCATATTTAACGAATTTCTTCATTTCAGTTACTTCCCAAAATACTGAAAAACAGCAAAACCTATTCTCAAATCAGCTTCCGACGCCTCTTTACCGCAGAAACTGCCAATCAATTTCTGCTCCAAGTAGCATCAGTAAAAATTTGGAGCACGCAGTTTTAAATGGAATCAATGATTTTTGCGCCGACAATAACATAATTATTCCACAACAATTCTTAAATCGATTTGCTTCAGAGTCACCGAGTAGATTTTTGTGGGTCAAAACAACAAAACTCACACCGATGTGCTATTTTTAGATATAGCGTAAGCTTTCAACATAATAACAGAAACTTTGTAGAAAATTTCTCAGACTCCCGCACTTTTAATAAACTCATTATTTTTTAACAGACCGACACTTTCATGTTAAATTAAATAACAACATTTATTTTGCGCGCCATTGGTACTGCTACTACTATACAACATCACATCACTGTGTCTTGAACTGAGTTGCCCCTTTACAGTTTGGAAATGATGTGGGTGAGAAGAAGTCAGATTGGGTTCTGTGACGCTCTACGGTCATATGAGACCGGGACCCACTGTTTAAAGGGGATTCCGAATCACTACAAGCGCCCGTGGCACAGCCACAACTCGAACCCGAAACCTGTGGTACCGAGCGCCAGAACGCTAGCTACACAACCGTCATGCCCCAACGCGCCATCGCTAGTGGTTTGCCCGAGGGATCGCTTCTTTCACTAATTTTATTAAATATTTCTTCTTCTTCAATGGCGTGATAAGCGAAGGCCTGCCAGATTCCGAAACATAGAAGTTGTTTTCTTTCTTGGAGTAGGATTCATAAGGGCATGTCAGGACAGGTATAGGTCAGTAGGCTGGAACCTATGGTTTAAAGAACCCGAACTACTACAACGCCAGGGTAGCAGCTTGAACTGGCCCGAAACCTGTGATACCGCACCTGATTAGGTCTGATAGCCATACACTTTGCCATCAGACCCTTTTTATTAAACACTTTTATCAATGATTTCCCGGAATCACCACCACATTTATTGAAAAAATAAAAAAGCAGACAAGATATAAAAAAATACAATTCTTGAAATCTAGTTGAATCAAAGGTAAAGGGAAAAAAGAATCAAATGGAACTGCAGTTACAAAAAGTAAGAAATATAAACTCACAAATAACTGAAAGGGTTCTTGTATTCACAAAATTCTTGTATATAATAAAATTAGAATAACGTTATCTGAAAAAAAACATGATTGACAAAACCTTAAAGCAAGGGTCGCAAAACTTTTATCTGCAAGGGCCACACTGACTCCATTTATTCCCAAGGGCGAAGTCCAAACTAACCCATCGTACCAACATGCTGCCTTCCCAAATTTTCGAAAGGAAAGAGGACTCAGTTCTGTTCAATTTCTTGAAACATTTGACCATGTTCTTTGGAGATGTCTTTGCGGCGGAAATGTTTCAAAAATTAAAATTGCCCGAGTTAATTTGATCGGTGAGATGGATCATCTTCGTCTTCGGACGATGGGCTGCAGCGCTGATTGACCTAGTTTATTGAAAAATAAAAGATAAAGATATAAAAATACAAACAAACATTTGGAAAACAAGATAAAATAAACTGTACAGCAGATAAATTCTGCAGATAAATAAGTTGCTGCAGATAAATTCTACTAGTATAATGATGCACAATTGCAAACAATTCTAAGGGAAAGTTATGGAGCTACAAAAAGCTCATTAATTATAATTATAAAGTTTAATTTATGTTTATTAGCTTCGTACGCCACTTCTCATAAGTTTTTAGGACACATCTCGTATCGTTAGTTACAGCTAAAACGTTCGAATTCACTAAGTATGTCAGTTATTGTTTCTTAATGGATCGTTATATAGAAACATCCAATTATTATTTTTGTATAATTCACTTACATTTGAATTTGACAATGTAATCAAATTAAATAGTGGCAGACCAGATTGAAGGTTTATGTGGGCTGATATAGGCCCGTAGGTTGTAATTTGGAGACAATTGCTCTAAAGCACCTAACGCAATTTCAGAACTCATTCATCATACCAGTACGCTCTCGATCAAAGTCAAACTCTTATTATTTTCCTCGATTATAAAACCGATACTTCTTTATAGGACTCCTGTTTTTAGTGTGCTGTTGTTTCTTATCCCACTTGGTCGACAGTAACATCTAAACTAAGTCCTTGAACCTGTGAGTTCTCATGGAAGGAAGGAATGAGGGCAGCCTACGTTTTGATGGAGCACCCGTATGTAAATGTCTGACAAGGCTACGAATTGCTGAAGAAGGAGAGCAGTGCTTTCCAGAAGGACTTTTAAGATTAACTATTCAGCATTTGTGTATCGCATGGGAGAAAATTGGGGAAAACTCCCACCAGGTAGTCCGACTTGACGAGGCAAGACTCCGAACATCCCAAATGTTATCGAGCCTCCTCGTCTTTTGAAACAGTATCTATAATAAAGCCGCCAGTGGACTGAACTCAGCCCTCATGCTCACCAACGGCGCACATTGCCACTGAACCCTGAGTCGGGGCCTGTTTTTTTTTTTTTTGGTACTAAAGCAGGTGTTTCGAAACTCTCAAATTTGAAAAATTACAAATGCACTTTTCCATTTCACCCCTTTCAATCAAAAATCCCCTATCCTGGATTACGCCAAAAAAATAAATGACTCTTTTAGGGGTAATGTAGATTCTTATTTTACTCTTATAACAGAATTGCATATATTAGTTACGAAGTTCCTACGGAGCAAAACTAACCCCGAAAACCTACCCATTGTCCCAAATGAATTAAAAATAAACAACTTGTATTTGCATCAATAAATAAAATAATAAAAAATTAGAAATAAAATATAAAAGTTATGAAAAGATAAAATAAATGAAAGCGATTAAATTAATCAATCTAATACTTGGTCAGTTTCACAATAAAATAAATTAAAAAAAAAAAAAAAAAAGCTAAAAACAAAGTTTCATAAAAACAAGACAACAAAACTAAAAGCCAATATAAATCCTCCAAAACTCTTTAGTTTGTAATTTGTGGCGTAAAGTTCAATGAGATGGCGCCACGAACCAGTGAAGAATTTTAAAATCAAATGAAAATGATTAAAAAGAAGACAGACAAAAAGACAAAATTTAACAAATTAAGATGCATGTCGTAGCATTTAAAAGAGACGAAAAAGAATACAAAAGTCGAAAATAACTCCTCAATTTAATAATTTTAGCTATTCGGTTGTCGATAGAGTCCACATTTCCTTTCAAGTCTTGGACACTCCTCATAGACTGCGTCGTATATGGCACGAAGCCGCTTCCAGGTGCCAGCAATCTCAGGATGATAGACAGAAATGTTTTGAATAATTTCGTTGCAAATGCGAGGGCTCATGTTTTTTTTTTTTCAATTCCTTCTATTATCTCACACTCTCCCTATATATATCCTGTTCAAATTTTCAAACGTTTATAAAATACTTTTTATTCATCTACACGAATTCAAATACATTTTTTTAACTTGTAGTGGATGACACTGGATGTTAATGCAGTTTTTTCAAATATTCCTTCAGTAAATAAATTGAATTAATTCAATTTAGTGTTTTTTTTATATTTAAGTTGTATATATCTACCAATAGATGGCGCCAGATAAACTTAAAAAAAAATGAATGAAAATTATTTATAAGGACTTTCTGCAATATAGTGAAAAAAAAAGTAGGAAATGACTTTACAAATTTTTTTTTTTTATATTACTTGTTTTCAATTCCTTCTATTAGTTCACACCCTCCCTATATATATCTTGTTCAAACTTTCAATCGTTCATAAAATACTTGTTATTCATCCACTCAAGTTCAAATACACTTTTTTTTTGAACTTGTAGTGGATGACAATTCATGTTAATACAGTTTTTCAAATATTAATTCAGTAATTAAATTTAATTAATTCATTTTAATTTTTTTTTAGATTTAAGTTGCATATATCTACCAATAGATGGTGCCAGAGGAACTTAAAAAAATGAATGAATATTATTTATAAAGGACTTTCTGCAATATAAAAAGTAGGAATTGACTTGTATTTGCATCAATATACTTGTATATGCAATTTTTTTATATATATATTACTTGTTTCTTTTCTTTTCATGATTTTGAAAAATATAAACTATCATGGGATCGAAGTCCAAGTGTTTGTGGAGCTTATGAATTCTGAGCATTAACGATATTCAGTAATGATAAAATCAATTCGTGAAGCTTGGTCATATATACAGATATTCAGTAAGAAAAAAATAATATCTAAAAAAAAAAAAACTTATAAAGTAAAATTCCATGCTAAATAAATATTGTTAAAATAATAGTTGTATTTTAAATAAAATAGACCTTATTCAAATTTCTTTTTTTATCATGCTTTTGATTATCCTATTATTTTTTTTTTTATCTTGAAATGAAATAACACCTTACCCATAATTATCAATATTTTCTGAAATATTTCAAAAATATTTTAGAGATAAATACCATTTAAAAAAATTGGAAATATGTGAAGGGATCAATCAGATAAAATTTTAGTCTTTCACTGTTTCTGTGGATTATGGTTTTAAAATGGGATTTCTAAGAAGGAAAAAAAAATAATTATCTCACGCTTGGTTGCTTTTAAAACATTTCATATTCTTTTATTTGTAACACATTTTATGTTTATGTGTCAGTTATATCCGAATCTTCTCCGGTTAATTTATTATTTTATATTCTTACAGGCTGTATATATATTTTCCCAATGCATCTGGCAAACAGACATGGACATCTTGGATGCCTTAAGGCAAGCGTTGCACAGACGTTACTCACTTTGCATTACCCAAGGGGCGCGTGTAACTTGAAGATAAGCCACGGACGCGGAGTAACAATGCTCCCGCAACGCTCTACGATCATATGAGACCTACGGTTTAAAGTGGATTCGAACCACTACACACTTCCATGGCACCGCCATGGATGTGTGTAGTGTATATATATATATATATATATATATATATATATATATATATATATATATATATATATATATATATATATATATATATATATATATATATATATATATATATATATATATATATATATATATATATACAGGATGAGTCCCAGTAGCATTTTACGCTTGGCGCTTGCAAACCGTCGATTTACAATGAGAGACCCTGCTGATGATGTTGGAATGTCAAAAGGATCGGTCAATTCCTTTTGGGCGTCAAACGCGTCAAATCGATTGGTACCGGAAACACTGAATGCGAAACCCATATCGTTCCACAACCCCCGTATTCACACCGTGCGACTTCTGGTTATTCCCTAAACTCAAAAGACCACTCCGAGGTCCCGTTTTGAGTTGACTGATGAGATTCAACGTGAATCGGCGCTCGGTTTGAAGGCCATTCCTGCCGATGACCTTTTAGCATGCGTTCAGGAATGGAAAAAAGTTGGCATAAGTACATTGTGCCCGGAGGATTACTTTGAAGGCGATGAAATAAAGTTGGAAGAATAAATAAAGGGTATTTGAAAAAAATTGGTCTTACATTTTGGGCACAGTAGTACACCAAAGAATCAGTGAAAATTTTGAATTAAAGCAAAAATATTTATAAATGTATTTAATAATATAATTTACTCATATTATACATAATATGCATGGATTTTAAATTTGTTGGGATAATTAAAAAGAAGAAAAAAAGGGGGGGGGGGGGTTCAATTTGTCTGAATCCTAGAAATGAAAAATATGTAATTAAGTAATTACAAACAAATTGTTTTATGGAAGAAATTTTGCTGAAAATAATTATTAAATAGCATGATTAATTTGCAGTGGATTTTATTCTTCCTTTTTTTTTCCTTTTTAATCCCATGTTGAAATTACATAACACATTTGTACCAATCCAAATCTATTTGAAAACTCACTTACTGATGAATTTTTTTAAATAATTCCCATAAATGCAAGGGCAAAAATGAAACCTAAACACGTTTTACAAATTAGAAAACATTACTAATATTATTTCATACCATTGTTAAACGTTCTAACTAAATCATACAAAATTATTATCATATTAATACATCATATTATGTTCTACAATATTCCATAATTTTTTAATACAATTACATAATCTCAAAGCAATAATCATACAATCAGTATTACATATAAATACTCATATAACAAAATGTTATATACAAGTTTATGGCTTATGCTAATTACATTAGATGTAGATTAGATTTATTAAAGATATATGAAATTAGGAAAAAAAATTAAGTGATAAAGAAAATAAAGTCTTTTAACACAACGAACCCAATTTAAGAAATAAATGCATTGAATCCATATCAAATAGGCATATAATCATATGTAGAACGGGTCCCACTATTATAAAAATAACTCACGTTACATTATTTGCAAAAATCAAAAGGTCATGTAAGCATATCAACTTGGCATGTAATCATATTTAGGACACACATATGTGTATATGAACTCATGAATCTATGGGTTACAAAAATAACTGATCCTACATTATTTGTGTTTGTTGTTGTTTCTTATCCCACTTGGCTGGCCAAGACCACGAGCCCATACGTACTCATGGTTGAAGGGGAAGAAAGCAGCTTCTGTTGTGATGGAGCACCCGTAGGTAGAAGTCTGACTTTGGCTCCTGACGCTCTCACAGTCATAGGAGACCGGGACCTACGGCTTAAAGTGGATTCCGAACCACTACAAACCTCTATGGCACCGCCGGGACCGAACCCGAAACGCCAGAGCGCTAGACACTCGGCCATTCAGGTCCTAAATTTGTGAATGCCAACGGCTCGCGGTATTCCCAGGTGGTCACCCACCCAAGTACTGACCGTGCCCAATGATGCTTGACTTCGGTGATCTAACGAGAACCGGTATATTCACCATGGTATGGCCTTTGGCATACCACATTATTTGTAAAAATCAAAATGGCATGTAAACATATCAAATTGGTATGTAAGCATATGTAGGACGGGTCTCGCTATTGGAAAAAATAACTGACCCTACATTATTAGCAAAAATCAAAATGGCATGTAAGCATATAAAATAGAGATGTAAACACATGTAGAAAGGATGCTATTATTAGAAAAATAACTCACGCTCCATTATTTGCAAAACTCAAAAGTGCATGTTAGCACATCAAATGAACTTGTAAGTATATGTTAAACGGGTCACATTTTTGGAAAAACAGCTCACGCTACATTATTTACAAAAATCAAAGTATAAGCATATATGGAACGGAAATATATGAAAATAAAATATATAATAAAAGAAATATATGTAAATAAAATATATAATAGCGGAAATATATGTAATAAATAAATGTATCGCTATTGGAAAAATAACTGACCCTACATTTTAGTCAAAAATCAAATTGACATGTAAGTATATCAAATAGGCATGTAGCATGTAAGCATAAATAACTCACGCTACATTATTTGCAAAAAAACAATTTGAAATTATTAATTTTTAGGATGCTACAACAACTGTTCTATTTTCTGATCCTTCAGATCAGATCTGAAATTAAGCTATATATTGACATCGATTATAACAAAAAAAAAGGTAAAACTTACAGATAGGCTGTTAGGAGCCTCCGTGCTCAGAATCTCTGCAATTCGACTATCGAATCGAAATGTGTTTCCCACATTAACAAAAGGATTTCATTTTTCCAGAAAGACTCAGTACGTATGATAACAGGTGTGCATTCAATGCAATGCATACAGAATTAGGGCCAATATCGGGGAAGTGAGTAAACACAGACACCGATAAAAGATATAAATAATCGTTATAAATCTGAAACTGACAGAGATTTGTTTCATCTGTTCTTTACAAAATAAGTAGTAAAAAAAATAATAAAATGCTATGAAAGTAACATTTAGATATTTTCAACTTAGAATATCAACATCATCAGTGGCGCAACAATCCAATGGTGGGTCAAGACCGTCTGCTCGCTGGCAGATTTCTAGACAGCAGATGCTTTATTTTTACGGGGTAGGGTTGCCAGCCTTCGCCCAACGCTCTACAGTCATATTAGACCGGGACCTACAGTTTAAAGTAGATTCCGAACCACTAAAATCATCCATGGCACCGCCGGGACTCGAACCCGAAACCTGTGGTACGATCTCCAGAGGGCTAGTCACTCGACAATCAGACCTCCATATATAATATACAGGGTGATTATAATTAAAGTCCCACTTTCAAAATGCTGTAAAAAAAGAACGATCATTTCATTTTCATGAGTTTTTAAACCAGCAAAATTACTCGCATTTGTTTTCCAAATAATTTTGGAATACATGTATCGTATAAAAGGAGACTTATGTGTGTTATTATAGTCTATTTTTTCTCTCTAATGCAGCTGGCAAACACTTAGATAGCTTGGTCTTGGATGCTTTAAGGCAAGCGCTGCACAGGCGTACTCACTTTGCATTACCCAGGGGGCGCGTGTAACTTGAAGATAAGCCACGGACGCGGAGTAACAATGCCCCCGCAACGTTCTAAAATCCTGTCAGACTGGGACCCACACTTTAAAGTTGATTCCGAACCACTACGAACATGCGTGGCAACGCCGGGACTCGAAGCCGAAACCTGTGGTACCGAACGCCAGAGCTCTAGCCACTCGGCCATTTAGGCCACGTACTATTATAGTAGTTCTTGTAATTCATATTTTGGTTGATCTCATATATAAAATGATGAAAAATCATTAGTTATCTATTGGAGCAATTATAAAGTTTTTGAATTCTATATATATATATATATATATATATACACGGTGATTATAATTAAAGTCCCACTTTCAAAAAGCTTAAAAAAAATAGAAACACTCGTCACAATGAGTTCAAATTTGAACTGAAGATATTTGAAGGAGGTAGAAACGGTATGCCATCAAAAAAAAAAATTCTGAAACAGATTCTGCGTCAAAAATCAAGCACATTGAACACTATAGTTGATTTAATGTGCAACTCATGCCAAATACGCTGTCAGTTCGATTCAAAATATCACTCACTGGCAGCTGAATTCAGTTTCTTTATGCCGTTTACAGCGCCATCTATTAATGGAACTTTTTTGATGCCAGAAACACTCGTCACAATGAGTTCAAATTTGAACTGGTCATATCATGTTTCACTGATCAAAAGATTCCAAATGTGAACTGGTCATATCGTGGTTCCGCCCTTCTTCATGTATCTTTACTTCAAATTTGTGCTCATTGTGACGAGTGGTTCACTTTTTTACAGCATTTTGAAAGTGGGACTTTAATTATAATCACACTGTATATTACACTTGAATATCTTTTAAGCGAATTATTTTTAACGCGATATAATACATTTCAATATGTGGGTTTTAGAATAATACTACTAATAATTTTTTTTTAAATAACATGATTGTTATTTATTTTTCCTTGGTGACCCACCAAAAGTCTATATTAACAAAAAAATTCGTCTTTAAAGAAAATTCTTGAAATGCCATAGGAAAATAACAAGTAATTTTGTCTAGAAATAATAGTAACTGTGAAACTTTCATTTCATTTTCATGACTTTTAAAACCAGCAAAATTACTCGCATTTGCTTTCGTCATAATTTTGGAATACCTCCATCGTATAAAAACAGACTTATGTGTATTATTATAGCAGTTGTAGTAATTCATACTTTGGTTTAACTCATATATAAAAAAAATGAAAAATCATTAGTTATCTATTGGGGCAATTATAAAGTTTTGAATCCTTTATATATATAAAGGGTGATTATAATTAACGTCCACTCGTCATTATAATTAACCACTCGTCATAATGAGTTCAAATTTGAACTGACGATACAAAGTTCCACCGATTTTCCCATCCAATTTGGTAGGACCTTGCCATGGTGGATGGGCTTTCCACTAACAGAATCAAAACTGTTGAATGACTTAAAACCATTTCTTCCCTCAAAAACCGAAACAATCAAGCACATTGAACGCTATAGTTGTTTTAAAGTGCAACTCATGCCAAATACGTTGTCATTTCGATTCAAAATATCACTGAAAGCTGAATTCAATTTCTTTATGCCGGTTATAGCACCATCTATTAATACTCATTGGGACTTTTTTTGATGCCGTACCGTTCCGACCTTCATGTATCTTTACTTCAAATTTGAGCTCATTGTGACGAGTGGTTCATTTTTTAAGCTTTTGAAAGTGGGACATTAATTATAATCACAGTGTATATATATATCTAATATATAAAATTCTCGTGTCACAGTGTTTGTTGCCAAACTCCTCCGAAACGGCTCGACCGATTCTTATGAAAATTTTTGTGCATATTTGGTAGGTCTGCGAATCGGTCGTAATCTATTTTTTAAACCCCTAAGTGATAAGGGTGGCCCACCCTAAATATTTTTTAAAATTTCTTTGGCAAACCAATGTAGTGGCAACAATCGTTTAAAATCTACCATTGAGGAAGGCGCCAATCTTGCAGCCCTGAATTTTCGCCAATTTCTTTAGGGTTGCAATACTGCAATTAAAGGAATTCGTAGCTTCATTTTTCGAACAATATAATGACTATTTCATTGTATTTTCGATACTTAATTGCAGAATTTTATTTGCACTAATTTCATCGTTGGAGTAAAAAGTTTGTTTCCACCACAGACGAAAGATATACCACAATAAAAGGATGGCGCCGTGTCTCGATGCCTGTACTACATAACCGTAAAATTCTCATGTTCTGAATATTATTGTTTTATGTACTACTTTAAATTTTGTGAAAATTATATTGTATGAAATTTATATTATTTCTATGAGAAATAAATCAAATGTATGTAAGTATTACCTGATTTGATTATCAATATTTTTTTTATTTTCTAAGTTTGAATTTGAATTGGAATAAAATATATTGAATGAAAAGTTGTGAATCAAAACATTGAAATTTTCTATGCTTAAAGTTTGTCAACATGTGTTGTATTTAATTAAGAATTCTAAAATGAAATGTGATCTAACAAGATAATATAATATAGACAATATAATTTTAAAGAAAGATGATGAATTTTAAGGATTTTTTGAAAAGTGGAAAAATGAAGTAAACTCTGCAATTATTTGATATAATGATAACATTAAAATTTTATAAAAGGTATTATAATAGTTGCAAGTTGAAAATCAAGGACATTTTATTTAAAAACTTTTTGTTATTTGAAAAACAAAGAATTTGAGTTATAAATTTGAGTGATTTAAATATTGTCGAAGAAAAATTGATAAAGGGTACTTTAAGTTGGAAGTTATTTAAAGAAAACAAAACAAATAAATAAGTGTTTATATTAATAAAGGAGAATTTAAAGCTCATTAACTTTTCCATTTGTTTTGTAATTTCTTTCATCATAAAATAATAAAACATTTTTTGTGAAGAAGAAAAAACACATTTTCTAAGTTTGAATTGGAATAAAATATATTGAATGAAAAGTTGTGAATCAAAACATTGAACTTTTCTATGCTTAAAGTTTGTCAACATGTGTTGTATTTGATTAAGAATTCTAAAATGAAATGTGATCTAACAAGATAATATAATATAGACAATATAATTTTAAAGAAAGATGATGAATTTTAAGGATTTTTCGAAAAGTGTGAAATGAAGTAAACTCTGCAATTATTTGATGTAATGATAACATTAAAATTTTATAAAAGGTATTATAATAGTTGCAAGTTGAAAATCAAGGACATTTTATTTTAAAAACTTTTGTTATTTGAAAAACAAAGAATTTGAGTTATAAATTTGAGTGATTTGAATATTGTCGAAGAAAAATTGATAAATGGTACTTTTAAGTTGGAAGTTATTTAAAGAAAACAAAACAAATAAATAAGTGTTTAAATTAATAAAGGAGAATTTAAAGCTCAATAACATTTTTATGAATGTACATTTGTTTTTATTTTTATTTAAAAGTTGATTTTAATTATTTCTTATTTTAATTTTTATGCATTTTGTATTCATTCAAAACACCATAATACTAATATTTCTGTTCTAAATGCTTTGAAACTTCATGTAAAAGTTTTCTTTAAATGTATGAAAGGAATAGAACATGGAAATTAACCTAAATTCATAAATTAGTTTTATTTGAGTTTTTAAACTAAGAATTTTTGTAAATTTGTAAAAAAGTTTGTGTCGACAAACTTTAAGCATACAAAAATGTATAAATAATTAAGATATAAATTTGAAAACAGTATATTACCTACATAAGGATATTCCCAGCATAAAAATACTTGCAAAGGAAAAAACTATTCATGTTTTATTTATTTTTGAATTATCAAGTTTTGCAACAATATCACATTTTTGCAATGTTTATCCATATTTTAAAGAATAAATTGTATAAAAAATAATTAAAGTTGATATTTTTATGTGAAATGCAAAGGTTTTGAATATATTTAATCAAAACACTTGCAAAAAAAGGTTAGATATTTTAAATTCAGGTTATTTCATATTAAAAAGCCTTTGCAAATAGCAGGCAGTTGTAAAAAAAAAAAAAAAAAAGTTTGTCGAGCAAATTTTAACTTTTTCAAAACAAAGCTCAGAAAATATTTACAGCTTTAAGGAAAACAAAACTATATTTTTTAATAAATAAGACTATGAACTTGATAATTCAATGGCATTTTAATATATTTACAACATTTTTAAAAGTAATATATCTAATTAAAAGTTGTTTTTAACTTTTTCTCAGAATGAATTTTTATGCTTTTTTGTTTTCATGTGAAACACCATAACACAAGTAATTTTGATCCAAATGCTACAAAACTTTGTATTTATGTTTTTCATAAATATTTACAGGGAATAGACCTCTGAAATGATTATAGCTACATAAATATTTTTTATTTCAATTGTTAAACTTGGAATTACATGCAAATTTTGGAAGAATTTTGTGTCGACAGCATTTAAACTAGCACAAAATAATAAAGATATAAATTTACCAGAGGTCTATTCACTGTAAAATGTTAGTACAAACAAATACAAACTTAGAAATTTAAAAATATTGATTTAATTTCAGGTTTTGTAACAGTATCAATTTTTGGCCATTTTTACCCTTATTTTAGCTTATAAAAATTATAAAAAATTTTTTTATGTGAAATCATTAGTTTTTAGATACATTCAATCCAAAAATGTGTACAAAGATAAAAATTCCTTCGAAGGTGTTCGTGTACCTTAAACGATCATTTGCATTTGTATTTTATTGTGAATTTTTTTTAAAGTCTTTTCTTATTATATCCCGATTTTATTTTAATTGTATTGTATTTTTTAATTATCATTTTCAGTAAACGACCACCAAAAAAATCTAACCTCTGAATCCACGTTTCTCCCATGGGCAGCTGTATGTTGCATGCTCACGTGTTCGAAAACCATCGAATTTATTTATTTCGACGAAAGACAGACTAACAAGAAATATTGTTCATCGCTTAGTTCTTAGTTAAATGAAAGTAATGATTATTAAAAATTATATTACGTAAAATAATTATAAAACAGTCTTAAAAATCAACATTATCTACCTCATTCATTAAATTAATAAAAATTAAACATTTTCTATTCGTTGAAGCTTAATATGATCTTTTCATCATTCTTTACCAATCACTTCCTTAACAATACCAATTATAGTATCTAATAATTGAACGAAATACAAGAAAGCCACAGCAACGCGTGGCCGGGTCTTCTAGTATATATATATATATATATATAATTCAAAACTTTATAATTGCTCCAATAGATAGCTAATGATTTTTCATCATTTTATATATGAGATCAACCAAAATATGAATTACAAGAACTACTATAATAGTACTTGGCCTAAATGGCCGAGTGGCTAGAGCTCTGGAGCTCGGTACCACAGGTTGCGGGTTCGAGTCCCGGCGTTGCCACGGATGTTTGTAGTGGTTCGGAATCAACCTTAAAGTGTCGGTCCCTGTCTAATAGGATTGTAGAGCGTTGCTCCGCGTCCGTGGCTTATCTTCAAGTAACACGCGCCCCCTGGGTAATGCAAAGTGAGTACACCTGTGCAGCGCTTGCCTTAAAGCATCCAAGACCAAGCTATCTAAGTGTTTGCCAGCTGCATTAGAGAGAAAAAAAAGACTATAATAACACACGTAAGTTTCCTTTATACGATAAATGTATTCCAAAATTATTTGGAAAACAAATGCGAGTAATTTTGCTGGTTTAAAACTCATGAAAATGAAATGGTGGTTCTTTTTTACAGCATTTTGAAAGTGGGACTTTAATTATAATGACCCTGTATATTATATATGGGGGTCTGATTGTCGAGTGGCTAGCCCTCTGGAGCTCGTACCACAGGTTTCGGGTTCGAGTCTGGCGGTGCCATGGATGATTTTAGTGGTTCGGAATCTACTTTAAACTGTAGGTCCCGGTCTAATATGACTGTAGAGCGTTGGGCGAAGGCTGGCAGCCCTTCCCCGTAAAAATAAAGCATCTGCTGTCTAGAAATCTGCCAGCGAGCAGACGGTCTTGACCCACCATTGGATTGTTGCGCCACTGATGATGTTGATATTCTAAGTTGAAAATAGATAAATGTTACTTTCATAGCATTTTATTATTTTTTTTACTACTTATTTTGTAAAGAACAGATGAAACAAATCTCCGCCAGTTTCAGATTTATAACGATTATCTATATCTTTTATTGCTCTCTATGTTTACGCACTTCCCGGCTTTGGCCCTAATACTGTATGGATTGCATTGAATGCACACCTGTTATCATACGTACTGAGTCTTTCTGGAAAAATGAAATCCTTTTGTTAATGTGGAAAACACATTTCGATTCGATTGTCGAATTGCAGAGAGTCTGAGCACGGAGGCTCCTAACAGCCTATCTGTAAGTTTTACCTTTTTTTTGTTATAATCGATGTCAATATATAGCTTAATTTCAGATCTGATCTGAAGGATCAGAAAAATAGAACAGTTGTTGTAGCATCCTAAAAATAATAATTTCAAATTGTTTTTTTGCAAATAATGTAGCGTGAGTTATTTTTCCAATAGTGGGACCCCCTTCTACTTATGCTTACATGCCTATTTGATATACTTACATGTCATTTTGATTTTTTGACTATAATGTAGGGTCAGTTATTTTTCCAATAGCGATACATTTATTTATTACATATATTTCCGCTATTATATATTTTATTTACATATATTTCTTTTATTATATATTTTATTTTCATATATTTCCGTTCTATATATGCTTATACTTTGATTTTTGCAAATAATGTAGCGTGAGTTGTTTTTTCAAAAATGTGACTGGTTTAACATATACTTACAAGTTCATTTAATGTGCTTACATGCACTTTTGAGTTTTGCAAATAATGGAGCGTGAGTTATTTTTCTAATAATAGCATCCTTTCTAAATGTGTTTACATCTCTATTTTATATGCTTACATGCCTATTGCATATGCTTACATGCCATTTTGATTTTTGCTAATAATGTAGGGTCAGTTATTTTTTCCAATAGCGGGACCCGTCCTACATATGCTTACATACCAATTTGATATGTTTACATGCCATTTTGATTTTTACAAATAATGTGGTATGCCAACGGCCATACCATGGTGAATATACCGGTTCTCGTTAGATCACCGAAGTCAAGCATCATTGAGCACGGTCAGTACTTGGGTGGGTGACCACCTGGGAACACCGCGTGCCGTTGTCATTCACAAATTTGGGACCTGAATGGCCGAGTGTCTAGCGCTCTGGCGTTTCGGGTTCGGTGCCGGTGGTGCCATGGATGTTTGTAGTGGTTCGGAATCCACTTTAAGCCGTAGGTCCCGGTCTCCTATGACTGTAAGAGCGTCAGGAGCCAAAGTCAGACTTCTACCTACTGGAGCTCCATCACAACAGAAGCTGCTTTCTTCCCCTTCAACCATGAGTACGTATGGGTTTGTGGGCTTGGCCAGCCAAGTGGCATAAGAAACAACAACAAACACAAATAATCTAGGATCAGTTATTTTTGTAACCCATAGATTCATGAGTTCATATACACATATGTATGTCCTAAATATGATTACATGCCAAGTTGATATGCTTACATGACCTTTTGATTTTTGCAAATAATGTAACGTGAGTTATTTTTATAATAGTGGGACCCGTTCTACATATGATTATAGGCCTATTTGATATGGATTCAATGCATTTATTTCTTAAATTGGGTTCGTTGTGTTAAAAGACTTTACTTTTCTTCATCACTTAATTTTTTTTTCCTAATTTCATATAACTTTAATAAATCTATTCTACATCTGATGTAATTAGCATAAGCCATAAACTTGTGTATAACATTTTGTTATATGAGTATTTATATGTAATACTGATTGTATGATTATTGCTTTGAGATTATGTAATTGTATTAAAAATTATGGAATATTGTAGAACATAATATGATGTATTAATATGATAATAATTTTGTTTGGTTTAGTTAGAAAGTTTAACAATGGTATTTTTCCCTAAAGAAATAATATTAATAATGTTTTCTAATTGTAAAACTTGTTTAGGTTACATTTTTTGCCCTTGCATTTATGGGAACTATTAAAAAAAAATTCATCAGTAAGTGAGTTTTCAAATAGATTTGGATTGTTACAAATGTGTTATGTAATTTCAACATGGGATTAAAAAGGAAAAAAAAAGGAAGAATAAAATCCACTACAAATTAATCATGCTATTTAATAATTATTTGCAGCAAAATTTCTTCCATAAAACAATTTGCTTGTAATTACTTAATTACATATTTTTCATTTCTAGAACTCAGCCAAATTGACGCCCCCTTTTTTTTTTTTTTCTTTTTTAATTATCCCAACATATTTAAAATCCATGCATATTATGTATAATATGAGTAAATTATATTATTAAATACATTTATAAATATTTTTGCTTTAATTCAAAATTTTCACTGAATCTTTGGTGTACTACTGTGCCCAAAATGTAAGATCAGTTTTTTTTTCAAATACCCTTTATTTATTCTTCCAACTTTATTTCATCGCCTTCAAAGTGATCCCCTCCGGGCACAATGCACTTATGCCAACTTTTTCCAGTCCTCAATGCATGCTAAAAGGTCATCGGCAGGAATGGCCTTCAAACCGAGCGCCGATTCACGTTGAATCTCATCAGTCAACTCAAAACGGTGCCTCCGGAGTGGTCTTTTGAGTTTAGGGAATAGCCAGAAGTCGCACGGTGTGAATATGGGGGTTGTGGAACGATATGGGTTTCGCATTCAGTGTTTCCGGTACCAATCGAGATTTGACGCGTTTGACGCCCAAAAGGAATTGACCGATCCTTTTGACATTCCAACATCATCAGCAGGGTCTCTCATTGTAAATCGACGGTTTGCAAGCGCCAAGCGTAAAATGCTAAAACTGATTCCGGCGATTTTTCAAATATATTTTCAATCGACTCAAAACGTTGTCCCCGAAGTGGTCTTTTCAGTTTAGGGAATAGCCAGAAACAACAAGATGTTAAATCAGGTGAATGCGGTGGTTTTGGAACGATATGAGTTTCATTTTTGGTGAAAAGTCACGAAGAATCAATCCGATCTGGCGCATTCGGTGTTTTTGGTACCAATCAAGATTTGACGCGTTTGAGGCCCTAAACATCTTTTTAAAATGGAATTTTGAAATTCCAACATCACCAGCAAGGTCCCTAATTGTAAATCGACGGTTTGCAAGCACCAAATCTTTAATTTTTTGGACGTGAGGTTCGTCGGTTGAGGTTGGTGATCGACCAGAGGGCACTTTGTCTTCAACGCTCTCTGCCTTCTTTGAACTATTTATACCACTTCTAAACATTTCTTTCCGATACAGGAATGCCTTCTGCAACATTCTATACGTTTCTGCAAACACAATTGAATGCAAGTCCTTTGCTCAATTCATCGAGACATTTCAAAAATCGACTGAATGAGTTTTAGCGTTTCACAAAGTCAAGCGTAACTCAAACACTAATGAATATCTTGACGTCAGATTTCCCACAGATGACAAGGACAGTGGCAGCAACCAAAAAAAGAAAAAAATTGAAATTCCATAAGTTCAGGGAATTTTAAATTGAAAATTGGTCTTACTTTTTGGACACACTGGTAATTCTAGATTAATAACTGTTAATGTACTGAAAACCTTTTTTTCGCTTTATCTTTCAAATTCTGAGGAAAACTTTCTTCCTAATTGAGGATAAATACCATTTTGTAAGTTGCCTTATGTTTTAGAATATAAGCATGTGATTAATTTAAAAATTACATGCCTTTAGAGAAAATTAAGGGTCAACTCTTTACAATATCAGAAGCTGAAATAGACTATTAAGAATCAATAATTGCACAGCCAAATAGATAAGATCAGTTCATTTAATTTCTTTGAAGAGGTATTATAGTCATTGAGAAAATATTCTGTTATCGCAGAATTGCTGGTTTCGCAAACAGTTTTAACATCTCATAACGATTAAAATTAAAGTTTGACAAAATGGATTCTATGAAACTTTATCGATTCTAAATCGAAACAAATCGATTTTAAATCTTAGAATTATACTGAATTTATTAAAAGCTCTTATCGACCTGCTAGTTCAGCCATGGCTGTAAAGTAAAATTTTTCGTTTAGCAAATTAATAGAAGAAATGTTATTTGAATTTTTATATGGAATGTAAAATATAAAATTTTTATTTAGAATGTATTTAGAATTTTATTTAGAATTTATTTAGAATTAGAATTTTATTTAGAATGTAAAATATAAAATTTTATTTAGTGTATTTAGAATTTTATTTAGATTTATTTAGAATTAAAATTTTATTTAGGATGTATTTAGATTTTTATTTAGAATGTAAAATATAAAATTTTATTTAGAATGTATTTAGAATTTTATTTAAATTCTTATTTAGGATGTATCTAGAAATTGATTTAGAATTTTATTTAGCATTTAGTATTTTATTTAGAGTGTAATTAGAATTTTATTTAGAATGTATTTAGAATTTTATTTACAATGTATTTAGAATTTTATTTAGAATGTATTTAGAATTTTATTTATTAATGTATTTAAAATTTTATTTAGTATGCATTTAGAATTTTATTTAGGATGTATTTAGAATATTTAGGAATGTGTTTAGAATTTTATTTAGAATGCATTTAAAATTTTATTTAGAATGCATTGAAAATTTTATTCAGAAAGTAAAATATAAAATTTTATTTAGAATTTTAATTAGAATTTAGAATTTTATTTAGAATTTAATTAGAATATAGAATTTTATTTAGAATTTTATTATGGAATTTTATTTAGAATATGGATTTTATTTAGAATTTTATTTAGATATGGAATTTTATTTAGAATATGGAATTTTATTTAGAATTTTGTTTAGAATATGGAATTTTATTTAGAATTTATTTAGAATACAAAATATTAAATTTAAGCTTGTATATCAAAACATTTGAAACAAACAAAAATATATATTAAAAATAAGACCACAATAACAGAATTTCCAAACACAAAACAGTACATCTTGCCAAAAAATGAAAATTAAACTATTTTAATTACTAAACAATTAAAAAAGAATTTTTTCACAATCTCAAGCCAAGTCACATATAATATATTAATAAACTCATAGGAAAAAAAAAATTGGACTCCTAAATCATGTGTTTTAAATTTTAAGAAAACTATACAAATATCTTGGTTTATATGTATACAGAGAGATAAATATGTAAAACTAATATTTACTATAGAAGATTTATTTATTAGACAATAGTATAAGAGCGATATACCTTAAATTTAACAACTTAAAATTTTAAATGAGGATACAAACAGGATACCCTCCTTCAAAAATAAGGAAAATTGTTGTGTATTATTTATTTTACAAACATTTCTTTTAATAACAGAATAACATAATTTTTTTTTACAAACACATATTTTTTACATTTTTTGTATAAGAAAAAAACTATAATGAATAAAAAAAAAAAATTAATGATTCCGTCATACATGCCGTTAAAATTCTTAATCAATTTGAATAAAATATTTCATTTTTACAACATTCATTTTCATTTCATTTTTTCATATCTACATTTTTTAGAAGTAGTCAACCCAAATAATCTTTCGGATCACTAAATCTGAATCTTCGGATTCAAAATGCATACTAACTCCGCGGGCCGCATATAAAATTATATATCGCTCTATTGGATTTAGACCCACTATAGACATTTTTTTAGAATTAAAAATTGAAGCATACTGAGTTATTATTTTTGTGTTTACAATTATTCTTGCATGTAGACATAGATAATATAATAATAAGGACACTAAACGCACGTTGTCAGGAAATATATAACCCTAAAAATGAAATATTAAAAAACTATATAAATATAAAAAGAAATGAAAAAAAAAAATGAAATCATTAAAAATTGTTTATTTAACTAGAGCTATATTTGTTTCTCCACTCTTTTACTTAGCTTTTTTTGCAACTCAATCTCAATATGGGTATTTGTGCATCGTGATTGGTGTTGCAGATTAACGTCAATTATGTTTGAGCGTGCTTTTTTGTTTGGTCAATTTTGTTGTAGAAAATAACAATTCGCAGGTATAATTTGAACCAAAAGCGTTAACAACTTGAAACTAAGAGTCAGGTTTGCTCTGTTATCAACAATCAACTGTGCGTTTCTAGGGATGACCACTGCATCACTGAAGTCACTTAAAATGAAGCATAGTACCTGTTATATTAAATGTTTCAAGATGCGCGCCCGTTATGAGTCTACAGAATATAATTTAATTATTCTGCGAACTCATAACTGTACACTCACACATAAAACAGGCACTATCTGTCCTATATTCGCAAGAATATTATTTTAAAATCAAAGTTAATTTTTTTCTCAAAATTTCGACAGTTCATTTTGAAATGCTTGGAACCATGTGAAAACTATCTCAAAAATATTAAAGCAGAATTAAATTATATTAAAAAAGTAATATCACCAATTTTATATTATTTTGATATTAAATAAAAGTTGGCTGGCATTTCGTTGAACGTTGTTGTCTGAGGAAACAATGATGTGTTAGAAAACCATTTATACGTTGTCTAGAAAATATTAATATACGCTCAAGAGCAAAACATTATGACCACCTGTCAATAACGAGGTGGCCTACCTTTGGCACGCAACACAGCCACCACCACTTAATACCAGTTAAATATCACTTCCACCTGATCACGTGCCTTCCACGTCATCCAGGCAAGTTCATTGCAAAATGTAGGGGTGGTCATAATGTTTTGGCTCTTGAGTATATAACAGGTGTCCTCTTGATATGAGTCAGTTGTTTCTAATAAAATATTTTATGTTAAGAATTACGATTTCAAATAGCATCATTGGAAAATTATCAAAAAGCATGAGAAAGCAAAAATAGCATAATAAAGATAGGAAATTATCCCACTCCTATCATTTCCTTGAAAACCTACAATATATTTTCTATAGGTTATTGTTGCGACTCATTTCTGCGTTCTGCAGCTCGGGATGGACACCCCATGAGTAGTCTACTCATGCATGGAGGGAAAGAGGGCAGCTTCTGTTGTGATGGAGCACTCATAGGTAGAAGTCTGACTTGACTTCGAGTCGCTGAAGAAGGAGGACAGGATTTCACTGAAAAGCACTGAAATGCAAGCTGTGCTTTTTATTTTATTTCTACTGCATGTCGGTCAATTATAAAAGCATGTGGATAGTGGAGTGAGAATTTGACACTACGTTATTTCTACTGTTTAGAAAAATTCCCAAAAGTATAAATGAAACTTTCTATACCATTGTGCAGTAATAGCAAAATGCAACACTAGAGCAGGGGTGGTCAACCCAAATGATCTTGTGAAGCCACTTTGGAAATGCATTATAACTCCGCGGATCGTATGAAAAATTATATATCCCCATATTAGATTTAGACCCACTATAGACTTTTTTGGGAGTGAAAAATTGACACATAATAAGTTATTATTCTTGTGTTTACTATTATCCTTACATGTGAACATGCACTCAAGAGCCAAAACATTATGACCACTCCTACATTTTGCAATGAACTCGCCTGGATGACGTGGAAGGCACGTGATCAGGTGAAAGTGTTATTTAATTGGTGGTATTAATCCATGCCAAGGCGGGTTGAAGCTGTGTTGCGCGCCAAAGGAGGGCCAACTCGTTATTGACAGGTGGTCATAATGTTTTGGCTCTTGAGTGTAGATAATACAACAATAATGATACTAAACGCATATTGTAAAGAAATATATAACACTAAAAATGAAATATAAAAAATATAGAAATATAGTGAAATAAAAAAAAAATGAAATCATTAAAAAATATTTATTTTACGAGTGCAATATTTGTTTCTCCAATTTTTTGCTTTTGCAAATTATTCTGAATTTGTATATTTATACATTCGTAATGGGTGTTGCGTCCGTTATGTTTGAGCATGTTTTGTGTTGAGTCAATTTCATTTTAGAACAAAAAAAAAACAATTCGAGGTGTAAGTTGAGCCAAAAACGCTAACAACTTCAACTAAGAGTGTGGTTTGTTCTGATATCAGCAATCAACTGTGCATATCTAGTAATGGTCACTGAGGTCATTTAAAGTGAAACGTAGAACATGTTATATTATATGTTCCAAGATGCACGCGTATCGTGAGTCCACAGAATATAATTTAATTATTCTGCGAACTCATAACTGTAAACTCATACATAAAATAGGCAATATCTGTCCTATATTCGCAAGAATATTATTTTAAAATTAAAGTTAATTTTTCTCTTATTTTTGATATTTAATTTTTGAATATATGGATGCACACCTAATGTATTTTTAATGCATTGGTCTTCACTACTTCGGCCATTACAAAATAAATATATGTCGTAAAAGTGTGATAAATCTGAAAATATAATCATTTGACTTTAACGAGTCACTATCTAGCACTCGAGCACTTCTATCTGGATGATTACATTGAGCATGATATTGTAAGAGAAATATGGCTTGCTCAGTATATATAAAAGTAAAAAAAAAAGAAAATTAGAATTTAAATACAAATATAGTATAAATAAAATAACAAATATAGAGAGCTGATGAAAATATTATTCAGTTAAAATGTTCAGTGAAGTACTCGGGAGTTTAAAATCTCAAAATATATGTGTATATGAATATATGCTGGGGCCTGATGGCCGAGTGGCTAGCGCTCTGGCGCTCGGTACCATAGGTATCGGGTTCAAATCCCGGCGGTGCCATGGGTGTTTGTAGTTGTTCGGAATCCACTTTAAACCGTAGGTCCCGGTCCTAATAGGATAGTAGAGCGTTGCGGGGGCATTGTTACTCCGTGGCTTATCTTCAAGTTACACGCGCCCCTGGGTAATGAAAAGTGACTAACGTCTGTGCAGCGCTTGCCTTAAGACATCCAAGACCAAGCTGTCTAAGTGTTTGCTAGCTGCATAAGAACAAAAAAAAAAAAAAAATGAATATATGCTGAAAAATATTCAAGGCTCGTGCACTACAAGTTGGGAAAAAAACTGCTTCCTTTCATTTTAAGATAATCCGATTAGAATTCTAATTGGTGCGTTCGTTTCAGATACTGGGATCTACTAAAAAGTAACAGCAATCAATGTCTACTAAGTTTTTCTATTCAATTTACTCTCATAAAACAAGAGATTCGTTTCGTTGTAAATTAATGTTATTTTGGGGAGAGTAAACAAATGAATGATTATTATTTAGGAACTATTCATTATATGAGTATTATATAAATTAAACAATACATAATTTTCATTTCAAGCATACAAAAAAATGGACGATTTTCCTTTGCAAATTGTTTAAAAATTAAGTTTAAATATAAGTATAATTAAGAGAAATTTACCACTTAAGTTATCGTTTCATACGTCACTAGAAAATAATCAACATGCCCACAAGACTTTAAAAACTCCAAGAATCCTTGTATTGCGTTCAGTAAATAATGCACATATTTAAATATAGTGACCATCGTAGAAAATCTTTTATATTTTTGTTAATTTTATAAAAATAGAAAGTGCTTATCTTTGTTGGTCTTTTTTGAGAGTGAATTATGTAATGCATATACTTGCCTGAAACCCAGATTTAATTTAGTATAAAAGGAGCAGAAAAAATATAAAGTATGTAAATTCTTTTAATGTGCGTTAAAGTTAAAAATAGAATTCCATTTTTGCTGAATAAATCATGCAATGATGAGTAGTTTTCTATAATAAATTGAAGTAATGAGTGTTTTAATGGATCTTTATCAAAGAAACATTTTATCAATTCTATCATTTTATCAAAGAAACATTTTATCAATTTTATCATTTTATCAAAGAAACATTTTATCGATTTTATCATTTTATCAAAGAAACATTTTATCAATTTTATCATTTTATCAAAGAAACATTTTATCAATTTTATCATTTTATCAAAAGAAACATTTTATCGATTTTATCATTTTATCAAAGAAACATTTTATCAATTTTATCATTTTATCAAAGAAACATTTTATCATTTTATCATTTTATCAAAGAAACATTTTATCATTTTATCAAAGAAACATTTTATCAATTTTATCATTTTATCAAAGAAACATTTTATCAATTTTATCATTTTTTCAAACATTTTATCAATTTTATCATTTTATCAAAGAAACATTTTATCGATTTTATCATTTTATCAAAGAAACATTTTATCAATTTTATCATTTTATCAAAGAAACATTTTATCAATTTTATCATTTTATCAAAGAAACATTTTATCAATTTTATCATTTTATCAAAGAAACATTTTATCAATTTTATCATTTTTTCAAAAAAACATTTTATCAGTTTTATCATTTTATCAAAGAAACATTTCATCAATTTTATCATTTTATCAAAGAAACATTTATCAAAGACATACATTAAGGAATGTCATCGCAGCAAAACAAATGCTTGCATTATTGAAAAACAACTATACCAATCAACTTCAATATGAAACCGTTGAAGTGTAAGATTGACTCAACGATTTGATAATTGTATGATCGATTTGATAGTACTATGTTACATGACTTCGATGACTAGTGACTTTTGTCTCAATGTCAGATAAAACTTACCTTCATCAAAAAAAAAAAAAAAAAAAGATTTTACATTCAGATATGTTCTTATATTTCCGCAATTTTTTATATTGTTATGTAACTTACTGTTGGGAATATAATATGTACTGTAACATTTATAGAAACAAGAGATAGTATCTATATATTTTTGCACAAGTTTAAGGTCTATAACCTTGTACAATTTACGGATTGTAAAGTTTAAAGACATAACTAGATTTTCTTAAAAATTATATGATACGTGTTACAACATAATATGATACGTGGCAACGTTTATTGCTGTGAAGAATGATTTAACAAAAAAAAATTTACTCAGCTGAAATAAATATTGATTATTGGGTCATTACTTTTAACAGTTATGACAAAATCTGCTGTATTATTGAGGCGAACTGTTCTAACAAAACACTAATAATTTTCAAATATTACTTTATATTTAATGGATTAAATTTTTTTATGTATACTTATCCATTTAAAAACAATACATGAATTGATAATTATAGACTGTCGTTATTTCAATATTACTAAAGGTATTAGTTTTGAATAACAGCGAGGAATGATTGTTACAATAAAAACAAATAATATTAAAAAAAAATTAAGTCAATTTCTACTTTTTTTTTCTCTGTATTTCAAAAAGTCCTTTATAAATAATTTTCATTCCTTTTTTAAGTTTATCTGGCGCCATCTATTGATAGATACATGCAACTTAAACCTAAAAAGACTAAAATTAATTAATTAGATGTAATTACTGAATTAATATTTGAAAAACTCTATCAACATCAAGTGTCATTCACTTCAAGTTAAAAACAAATGTATTTGAACTTGAGTGGATGAATAAAAAGTATTTTATGAACGATTAAAGATTTGAAGAAGATATATACAGGGAGTGTGTGAGCTAATAGAAGGAATTGAAAAAAACCTGTAGTAGTTCCAAATTGTTAATCACTTGGTATTAAATATTGGAAAAAATAATAATTGTTAAAAAAGGAAAACATATTTACTTCAATATTTATGGACTCCTTTGTAAAAAATACACAAAATCCGATAAAGGAATAGAAGTCTTCAAATTTATGTTACAAACTGATGCCATCGTTGAGTTCCATACTACTCCCCTGGCATATTAGACCATTTCCGTTTGCCTACTGGCAGATTTCGAAACAGGAGATATTTTTTCTTTTTACGGGGTAGGTTTGCCAGCCTTACACCCAACGCTCTACAGCCATTCAACTTCATCCATGCCATCCCCAAAGTGTATAGGGGACATCTCAACCTAGGCACAGTGATGTAGGGTAATAATATTAGTAGACTATATTAGGTTCATATAAGACCGTGTATATGTTGTAGTAGTAGACACACATTAGACTGTGACCTATGGTGTAAAGAGGATTCCGAACCACTATAAACATCCACGACACCGCCGAGACTCGTGCCAAAACCTGTGCCGAAACCGAACACCACACCACTGTGCCTAGAGCTGAGTTGACCCTTTTACAGTTTGGGAAGGATGTAGGTGAGAATTCTGATTGGGCTCTGTAACGTTGTACTGTCATATGAGACCGGGACCTACGACTTAACGTGGATTCCGTACCACTACAAACATCCATGGCAATGCCTTGAATCAAATCTGAAACTTGGGGTACCGAGGACCAGAGCTCTAGCCACTCTGTCATCAGGCCCCAACTTATACATACTACTACTACACCCCATCACATTACTGAGCCTAGAGCTGAGTTGCCCCTTTTACAGTTTGGGAATGATTTGGTTGAGAATAAGTCTGATGAGACTCTGTGACGCTCTACAATCTTATGAGACCGGGACCTACCGTTTAAAGTGGATTCCGAACCACTACAAACATCCATGGCCCCGCCGAAATTCGAACCCGAAACCTATGGTACTGAGCGCCACAGCTCTAGCCACTCGATCCTATAAAAACATATAGCATCAAGTCCATGGAAAACAACCTTGGCCAGCCATAGCCTTGACCATAATCTTGGCATAACAACCATTAGCCTTGGAAAACAACAAAATTTATGAAAATTACTTAATCAGAAATAATTAACACTGATAAAATCAAATTTAAATCGTACCAGATTGAAGGAACAAGGAAACAAAAAAATGTTTGTAAGCTATAAATTAGAAAAATAGCAATTTATCAAAATTATATCATCAAATTTCTTTTTAAAAGGTAATTATTTTTATGAGTTTTACAAATTAAAAGTCTGCGAGAGATCTGAGACAAGAACATGATGACAGTGCTTTTGAAATAAGAGTATTTAGATAAAAAAATAAGTTTTGAAATACCATGAGAGCGCTTTACGTTGTATGGAAAATATTGTGTATATATATATATGTGTGTTTTCTCGATTCTTGTCATCTTTATTTGAAGAATTTCGGTATCCGCAACTGGTAATTATTTCTTGTTTTCCTTTTTCTAATTTTATTTTCCATCTTTGATAGGTAAAACCCTTATCTTGATCTTGACACTGAACACTGATCAGGCCATCTTTAATAGGTAAAAGTTTATATGTTATGTACATTTTTATATTTCAATTACACTTAAAAAAATTAGAGGCTTTTGTAAACTATAGTTTTAAGAAAGTACTTTTGCTCCATATTTCTAAAATTAATTATTTATATATAATTATATTATTTACTTATATTAATTATTATCATGTGTGAACATGATGTTGTCCTGATTAGGGGTTCGTGACGTTATCCGAAAATGCAAGCAAATAAAACTCCATTGCAAATTTTGGCAGAAAATGGTACTTTGGACCCCTTAACTCTAAACATTATTATCTATTAAATTTATCTATTAAAGTTAGCCTTAAAGAATTTTCTGGAGAATTTGGCTTTTGATTGAAGTGTTTTGTAGCACGAGTTTGAATCACTTTTCATGTTTTGGGTTGGGATTTTTAAACATTTGTATTTCTTATGGTTATAAAAACTCGTAGAGCGCCAATTCCTTCTTCTTGAAGTTTTATATTTATCACTTTTGGTAATTACCGATGCCTATTAAAGTGTATAGTGTGCTTATAGGTATTTTTTATTTCAATTAAACTTTTAAAAAAATTCAATTTTTTTTTTTTTAAAATGCAATTTTGCTCCATATTTATATTCAAATTAATTATTTATATTTAATTATATTAATTACTTATATTAATTATTTATATTGATTTATAATTTTTTTTATATATTTGGCAATAGATATAAATTTATTTTTTATCGTTTAAATGTCTTTGACTGAACTTTAAATAGAAAGAAAATGGTGGAAGACTTTTCATTTACTTGATGATTTTTCTCTTCATATTCACTTTGCTTGAATAATATCTGTTTTGACAATGCTTAAGGCAGGGGTGGCCAACCCAAGTAATCTTGCGGGCCACTTTGGAAATATATCGTAACTCCGCGGGACGTATATAACATTATATATCCCCATATTAGACCCACTATAGACATTTTTGGAGTGAAAATTGAAATATAATGAGTGATTATTTTTGTGTTTACTTTTATTCTTACTTGGAAACATAGATAATATAATAATGATGACACTAAATGCACATTTTAAAGAAACATATAACACTAAAAATGAAATATATAAATATAAACGAAATGAAATCATTAATAAAAATATTTATTTTAAAAGAGATATTTGTTTCTCCACTCATGATGAGTTCGCAGAATATAAGTTAAGTAAAAGAAAATGGTTAAAGAAAATGGTGGAACTGGTAACTGTAAGCTCTGCGATAAATAAAACAGGCAATATCTGTCCTATATTAGCAAGAATATTATTTTAAAATCAAAGCTAATTTTTTTTCATAATTCGACAATTAGTTTTTGATTATATGGATGCAGAAATAATGCCATTTTTTGCCTTCATATTTAGTTACGAGATTATCTTTCAGTTTCTTATAAATTTCTCTATGAGTGTATTTCTTGAAAGATTCTGGTGGAACTTGTTTCGGTACTTACGTATTGATACCTTGACGACAGACTTGGCGGTGTCGCCAATCTAACAGCTACAGATTTGGCGGTTTTTAAGTGGCGCCAATCTAACAGCTGCAGATTTGCCGAGTTTTGACGCCATTTTGTAGTGCTACGAAAATGCGTATTTGGGATTTGCCAGAAACAGAACAAGATACAATTTTATTTTTCAGGAGCGAAATATTTTACCAAAACATCGAAAATGTCCCAATTCCCATGACATGAAACTTTATTTTGGTGAACGTAAGTTTTGGAAATGCAACTTCAGTCAGTGTGCTTATCGTGTGGGACTTTGTCCAACTTAAGACAACTGGTTTGAGGGAAGCAGAATTCCATTTTGTACAGCTTTGAGATTCATATACTGCTGGTGCGAGGAGTTGACGTCGAATTTTGAAAGCGTTTTGATTTTAAATTAATTGTTTAATATATTTTATTATTTGGAACAAAATTTTAAGTGTAGATTGGCACCACTTAAATACCACCACATCTGTAGCCTCGATTGGCGCGTGTGCTCTTTTATTGGCGCTACTGTCGCCAAGGTATCGTTAATACGTAAGTACCCGTGTTTCTTTCCAATATTCACATGGTTTCCTTCCTTTGCAAGTGAATCTGCTGCTTCGTTACTTTTAATTCCCACGTGTGATGGTATCTACTGGAATACAATTTGCTTGGCTTTAGTTCGTAAATATTTGATATATTTCTTAATTTGAGTTATTATTTTGATTTCAGTCTGATGATGTAACGAGACAGCTTGTATGGCTGCTCTGGAATCTACGAATATTACCACTTTAGAGTAGCAATCACTATTTACTCTGATCTTTAAATTATTTATTGCTAAATGTTTAGCATAGATTTCAGCATCAAAATTTGTCATAAATTTCCCTACAGGTGCATCCTGCGAAAACAACTTAGAGTAAACACCTATTTCGTGTTTTTAATTTGTGTAGAAGTAAATAAATTTTTGTCTAAGCAAAGGAATTGATTTAAATAAAAATCTCAAATATTTATTTTCCTATTTTTTTTTTCTGACTTCCGTATTTTTCAAAATAATTTATGAAGCCTTCGCTACAAAAAAAAGAGCAATAAAATAATTTTAAAAAAAAAGTTTTAAAATATCGCATTTTAATATTTTATTTAAATTTTGATTGTTTTACGTTTTATTACTGTTTAAGTTAAGAATTTACAATTTAACAAGCCAAAAATAACAAAAAAGAAATATTCGGTTTGTCGCAATACGGTCATTGGAATACAATTTGCTTGGCTTAGTTATTAAATATTTGATATCTTCTTAATTTGAGTTATTATTGGGGTAGGTAACGTTACTTACTCGTGCCAACGGCCGCTATCATGCTGAATATACCGGTTCTCGTTAGATCATCGAAGTCAAGCATCATTGGGCGCGGTCGGTACTTGGGTGGTGACCACCTGGGAACACCGCGTGCCGTTGGCATTCACAAATTTGGGACCTGAATTGGCCGAGTGTGTCTGGCGCTCGGCCCTCGGTGCCACAGGTTTCGGGTTCGAATCCCGGTGGAGCCCATGGATGTTTGTAGTGGTTCGAATCCACTCTAAGCCGTAGGTCCCGTCTCCTATGCCTGTAAGAGCGTCACGGAGCCAAAGTCAGACTTCTACCTATTGGGTGCTCCATCACAACAGAAGCTGCTTCCTTCCCCTTTCAATCATGAGTAAGTATAGGCTCGTGGGCTTGGCCAACCAAGTGGGATAAGAAACTACAACAACAACAATGTTACTTGTATCCGTAGCATATTATACCACACACGTGTCCCCTAGGTTGTGCCAATTGAGTAAAGATTCTCGTCGCACGATGGCACAGGCAGGTTTGAACATTCTTCAATGGAATTCAGGTTTGAATGTTCTTCAGGAGGGTTGTCACACTTAATAATATTAACCTTAGCATTAATTTTACGTGCTGTATATTTATTTGAAATAATCTATGCAATTGTACAGGGAAATTAATTTACAATTATTTTTATTTATTTATTATTTTTTTTTGCACTGATTTTTGTTGATGATGAATGAAGTGGTATATGGGAATGTGAAGCAACAAAGACTATAATCCCCTAATCACAATATATATGAACAGCAGTTTTTCCTTATTTTTTAATGTCACTCTCCACAACGCTCTACGATCGTGTTAGACTGGGACCTACGGTTTAAAGTGATTCCGAACCACTACAAACATTCATGGCACCGCCGAGACTCGAACCCGAAACCTGTGGTACCGAGCGCCAGAGCGCTAGCCACTCGGCCATTCAGGCCCACTGATTTTGTTAAACGTATTTAATTTGGTACTAATGTATTAAAAATTGTTACATTATTTTAATAATTATCTGGTATTGGATATTTCTGATAACACCTTTTTATCACTTTTAATTCTGTTAGTGTCTTTTCATATGTCCTTCATATGTCTGTTCATATGAAGCACAATTCTAATCTTTGACAGATAAGAGAAAAGAATAGATAAGGATACATTGACTTCGGAGAGTGTCTTTCTCCCTTCCTCTTCTCTCTCTCTCCATATATATATGTGTGTGTGTGTAGGGTTACACCGGGTTCAATAGATTCATCCCGGCCGAACCTACAGTTTTGTTAGACTTCTCTACCAGTCTAACAATAGCTGAGCTGCAGTGGGTGTCTAGGGGTGTATTTCAAAACACATTAAAAGAAAAGTTGTTTTTTTCTCAACAACAACATTTAATGAAGCACGGTTATATGTACAGCGATATTTACATTAATTGTTAAACATTCACAACCATTTTCTACCGCTGCTTGACGCAGCCTCTCCCATGTCAGCTAGCGTTCCTTTCCTCTTTTTTCATCTACGGGGTCCTGTTCCTTTCTCGTGGGATCAGAGTTCAAAGTTGAATACTCCCCCCCACATTGTAAACAGGCTCTGTCAAAACAAGCGACCGTGGAGTGTCGCTATCTGGTGATTACCACACAAATAAATCCTACATATATAATATATATATATATATATATATATATATATATATATATATATATATACAGAGAGAGAGAGAGATTTATAAGGGCAAAACTTTCATAGGTAATTGCCATATTGACTCAAATATGAAAAAACACTAACTGAGAGACAGCGGTGTTGCTTCTAGAATTTCAAAAGTAATTGCTTTATATATAAGAAAACAATAATGCATCGAATTTGCTATCAATAGCCCTTGACACACAGAGAAAAAAAGGACCCTGCTTTCTAAAAGGAAGGGGGTAATTGTGTCAGAGTAATTGACTCGTATATAAGGAAACAATGCTGCATCGAGTTTACTATCAATAGCCCTTGACACACAGAGAAACAAGTAATATAAAAAAAAAATTAAAATTAAGTCAATTCCTACTTTATTCTACTACCTTTATAAATAATTTTAATTCATTTTTAAATCTATCTGGCGCTATCTATTGGTAGATATATGCAACTTATATCTGGAAAAAAACTAAAATTAATTAATTAAATTTAATTACTGAATTAATATTTGAAAAACTGTATTAACATCAAGTGTCATCCACTGCAAGTTCAAAAAATGTATTTGAACTCGATATGGACTCGAGTGGATGAATAAAAAGTATTTTATGAACGATTGAAAATTTGAACAAGATATATAGTGAGAGGTGGAGGTAATAGGAGGTGAAAAAGGATCCTGCTTTCTAAAAGGAAAAGACGGTGATTGGGTCGGGATAATTGACTCGTATATAAGGAAACAATTGAGTTTACTGTCAATAGCTCTTGACACGCACAGAAAGAAAGGATACTGCTTTCTAAACCGAAAAGGAGGTATTTGGGTTAGGGTAATTGGCTTGTATATAAAGGAAACAATACTGAATCCTGCTTACCCTCAATAACCCTTGACCACACATAGAAGAAAGGATTCTGCTTTCTAAAAAGAAAGGGGGTAATTGGGTCAGGTAATTGGCTTGTATATAAGAAAACAATATTGCATAGAATTTAGCTCTTGACACGCAGACAGAAAATGGTATTGCTTTTTATAGAAGCTTTTATCAAGCTAATTGCCATTGGCTTCTTGTATATATCCAGGGTCAATTTCCCTTTGGTTTCATGTATATATTCAGGGCTAATTTCTCTTTGGTTTCATGTATACATCCAGGTCCAATTTCCCTTTGGTTTCATGTATATATTCAGGGCTAATTTCTCTTTGGTTTCATGTATATATCCAGGGTCAATTTCTCTTTGGTTTCATATATTCAGGGCTAATTTCTCTTTGGTTTCATGTATATATCCAGGGTCAATTTCCCTTTGGTTTCATGTATATATTCAGGGCTAATTTCTCTTTGGTTTCATGTATATATCCAGGCTCAATTTCCCTTTGGTTTCATGTATATATTCAGGGCTAATTTCTCTTTGGTTTCATGTATATATCAGGTCCAATTTCCCTTTGGTTTCATGCATATATTCAGGGCTAATTTCTCTTTGGTTTCATGCATATATCCAGGGTCAATTTCCTTTGGTTTCATGTATATATTCAGGGCTAATTTCTCTTTGGTTTCATGTATATATCCAGGTCCAATTTCCCTTTTCGTTTCATGTATATATTCAGGGCTAATTTCTCTTTGGTTTCATGTATATATATCCAGGTCCAATTTCCCTTTGGTTTCATGCATATATTCAGGGGCTAATTTCTCTTTCTTTTCCTTTATATATCCAGGGTCAATTTCCTTTCGTTTCATGTATATATTCAGGGCTAATTTCTCTTTGGTTTCATGTATATATCCAGGTCCAATTTCCCTTTGGTTTCATGCATATATTCAGGGCTAATTTCTCTTTGGTTTCCTTTATATATCCAGGGTCAATTTCCCTTTGGTTTCATGTATATATTTAGGGCTAATTTCTCTTTTTGGTTTCATGTATGAGAAAATGGCCATCAAGTATACCAACAGTCCCTGAGAGGGACGAGTATATTGTTTTCTTGAAGGATTTTCATGGGTAATTTTCATTTGTCTACGTATATCAGAAGACCATGGCAGCTCTCACCAAACAGCTTTTTATGGAGATAATTTCATCATTGGATCTTTTCGTTTCTACAAGCAACGATTGCAAAACATGCAACAACAACTAATATGGTTAACAAAATGCTTATATTTCGGTCCTTTTATATGCTAGCCAGCGTGAGCTACCAATAAACCACGATGTTGGTAATTGACTTATCTTTCAAGGTTTTGTTTCGCAGATTATAACATTTTGATAAAATTTACTATCAACTCTTGTTACTGTTTTTGAGTAGATAAAGATATCTGATATTGAAAAAAAAATAGGGTTTACTTCACATTCAGATGATAAGAACTTTAAAAAAAAAACAATCGCGTCAATGAACTACCAATAGATTTTCTGAGGGAAAAAAAACTCTTAAATGTAGTAGACTACTTTAAGAGTTAGTATTACTGTCCTTTGTATTGATTGTGTATAGTTAATGTGAAAGTATTTTTTATCCCTTTCTGTGTATAAAGGAAGAGATTTAGATATTTTTGTGTATTTCCTAAAATTTGTGTAACTCTCCAACTTGCAAACTTTAAAATATTTTTTTTCCTTTGGATTTATTATTATTTTTTTTTTTCATCTAGAACGTAACCCAAAATCATGAAATAATTCTTATGAGTTATTTTTTTATCTATATAAAAACCTGTTTTTTTTTTTTTTTTTAAATTACATTTCAGAAATTGTTTGAAAAAGAATTGCGAAATGGAAATGACATCATAACTGTTTAGGTTTTTCTTATTCATATTTAATGTGTTGTTTTCGTTTTTAGAATTTATTCATTAATAAAATACTTGTAAAAATTTGAGGAAATAATCTTTTTTCTCTCTACAGTACACAAATAATTTATTAAAATTAAATATTGTGTTCTTGTGTTTCTAATATTGTATTCTTTTTATAATATCTTTCTTGTTCGTTTCAAATGTACTTTTATATAGATTTAAAATTTGATTATTATCATTTTAAATTGCTTTTATTCATATTCACATCCTACGGCATTTTTTTTTCGTAACAGTGGTTCGTTTGTTTATTTTTGATAATTATTTATACATTTTGATCAATTAGAAACGTATACCAAAAAGTCTTTTTAATTAAAAATTCAAATATAATTTGTAATGTTCATAATAAATATATAAATAAGTTTATTGGATTCGCGATGATCAGGATACATAGATAAATGGGTTTATTGCATTCGTAATGATCAGGATAGACAGGTAAAAGGGTTTATGGGATTCGTGATGATCAGGATAGATACATGGGTTTATTGGATTCGTGATGATCAGGATACAAAGATAAATGGTTTCATTGATTCGTGATTACTCAGGATACAAAGATAAATGGGTTTATTGGATTCGTGATACATAATGGGTTCATTGGATCAAGATACATAATGGGTTCATTGTTCGTGATGATCAGGATACAAAGATAAAGGGGTTTATTGGATTCGTGATGATCAGGATACATAGATAAATGGTTTTCATTAAATGTTCGTAATGATCAGTATACAAAGATAAATGGGTTTATTGGATTCGTGATGATCAGGATATATAGATAAAAATAGGTTTATTGGATTCGTGATTATTATTTTTTTTTTTCTAATGCAGCTGGCAAACACTTTAGACAGCTTGGCCTTGGATGCCTTAAGGCAAGCGCTGTAGAGACGTTACTCACTTTACATTACTTAGGGGGCGCGTGTAACTTGAAGATAAAACCACGGACGCGGAGTAACAATGCCCCCCGCAACGCTCTACGATCCCATTAGACCGGGAGCTATGGTTTAAAGTGGATTCCGAACCACTACAACATCCATGGCACCGCCGGGACTCAGAACCCGAAACCTGTGTTACCGAGGCCCAGAGCGCTAGCCACTCGGCCATTCAGGCCCTTCGTGATGATTAAGATACTTAGATTTTGAATTTGAAATTTGTTTGATTAATAGAGAGTTTTTGCATAACGGAAAGCACACGCTTTCACTTTTCCGCTATCAGGCGCGTGATGCCACAGCGCATGCTCTCCAGAACTCGGCGATTTATCGGGAAGCTTAAAAGAGTTTTTGCATAACGTCTGTTTTCACTTCTGATAATTTAGATACAGCTACAATATTAAATCTTTAATGCGTCAAGCTGGGTGATGATATAAAAGTGCAAATATCTATTCTCAATAGGAAAGATATTTAAGATCTAGTAAATGTAGATTCTAATCGATTAATTAATTTTAATTAATGATCGCATTAATTTAGATCAGGGGTCTCCAAACTTTCCAGCCTTAGGGCCGTACTGTTTACTACAGTAAGGTACCAGGGCCGAAAGCGTTTTAATTTTTCTGCCATTATTTATAATTATTATAATTTCTAGTTAGTTGTTATGCTTAAGTTAAGTTTTCTGCGTATTACGCTTGTCATTAAGCTTTGCCTAGCAAATAAATAAAACCGAGTTATTATCATTCTGTGTTTTTTTATCAAACTTATTACAGCAACAATAAACTGTTCGATGTCGCGGGCCGGATGGATGACACTGGCGGGTCGGATTTGGCTCGCGGGCCGTAGTTTGGAGACCCCTGATTTAGATGAATTAATTTTATTATATGTTTGTAATAAAACAAATTGCAAAATTTGTCTCAAAAATGCTCGTACTCCACTTACTAATTATTAGTCATCTTTGTATGACAATCAGACAGCTCCATGTTTTTCAATAAATCTTCAAATATTCATAGAACATTAAGAATCGTATTATTTTTTTTTTTAATTCTTTCTAGTTGTACAATTGTAATAAATATTTAATTCAATTTGTTTTACAATTCTGTTATATCATGTTTCAAATTATATAGATTGTATATCATTTCTACTATGACTTTGATTCTTATAAAAATTTTTTTTTTCTTCTAAGAATTATAAATATTGTTCATTTAAGAGCAAATATATAATATATTCATTTAGAAATAATAATGAAATGTTAAAAGAAATAAATTATAAAAAAAATAATTTTCAAAAAGGCAGAGAATACAAAAAGAACATCTCTGTTTGCAGCTGCTTTGTTATGACTAGCATTAAGCTTTTCTCTCAATTTAAACATCTGCTTTTCTCTCCGTTTAAAACATCTACTCATTTCTAATGCAGATAGTGTGTAAATAAAAGTTTGACTCAAGTTAACTCCAGTTAAGTTATTCCCTGAAGGTATATAGATTTACCTATAAACGTATGTAATGTATTATATATAATTCCCGTGTCACGATGTTTGTTCGGGATGAACTCTGAAACTAACAATCCGATTTTAACTTTTTTACTTAGATGTGTGTTTTTGTTCCAACTTCAGACACATGATAATTTTTATACAGATTTTTTTAATTTAAACGCAAAATCGACGATTTTCATATTTCGTCATTTGGCGCCATTGGCGTCATTTGGCTCAACTAAAATTTGTGATTTCTCATCCGATGGATGTAATTTTGAAAGTACATTCAAAATACAAGGTCAGCTGTACCATAAGATCGGTCGTTGATGCCAATACCTAACGAAGAGCCAAAATTTCTTCACATTTATTTTATGGGCAGTTCTGAAGAACGTGTGACAACTCGATGTCAGTATAATTTTATCGAACAAGCAAGTACAAAAGAGCTATTGTAGAATTGTTGGAAAATCTTTTAGAAAATCATAACCAACTTATTAAATTATTTAACGAATTTATTTATTTTGACGAAAGACAGATTAACAAGAAATAGTGTTCATCGCTTAGTTCTTAGATAAATGAAAGTAATGATTATTAAAAATTAAATTTGGTAAATTAATTATAAAACAGTGTTAAAAATCAACATTATCTACTATCATTTTTCTCATTCATTAAATGAATAAAAATTAAACATTTTCTATTCGTTGAAGCTTAATTTGAACTTTTCAGCATTCTTTACCAATCACTTAATTAACAATACCAATTATAGTATTTAATAATTGAACGAAATACAAGAAAGCCACAGCAACGCGTGGCCGGGTCTGCTAGTAATTTATATAATGTACTATTAAATAATGTTAATATATTATATATATGTTTACTTTCATTATTATAATTCTAATAAATACTTATTTTTAATTTTGAAAAAAAAAATTTTAGTTTAGAATTTAATTCTACAAATTTTATGCTAATGAAAAATATTATACCGATATTTTCAGTTTAATAAGTGTATCGATGCCAACTGACCGCTTCTGTAGAACGCCACAGAGGGCGCTCTTGTCAGTGAGTAGGAGGAAGCACAGCTATAAATATTTTTATTGCAATTATTGTATTTTGTTTCGTCCCTGTCAAGAAATTATGTTATGTAATTTGAAACTGTCCTTATTGATCTTGGTAATGCCTGTGTGAAGTGAGAAAGTTCTTTAAATAACTTAAATTTTTAAAAATCAGTCAAAACCGATTTGAGGAAATAAATACGTTTTAAAAACTTTTACGGAATTGTGTAAACTACTGAATTGGGGTCCATAAGGATGTTTATATTGGTGCGAAATTAAAATTAAAATTGTATTTGACGGATTTTATAAATAGATAATACAATTAATAATATAATTAATAATCTAATAGGAATTCTTAATTAAAAATTTTCATTCAGAAACTTCTGCAAGCAGCAATCAAATTAATCTTTCAGACTAGCCTCGCTGATAACAAATTGTAGGAATTTCCGAAACCCACTAGTTTTGGGTTGATTTTATGCGAGTCAGAAAAAGATATGAAGCCTAATATCTGAATGACTAGAGCTCTAACAGATTTCGGGCTCGAGCCCCGACGGTACTCTGGATGTTTGTAGTGGTTCAGAATCCACTTTAAACCGTAGTTCCGGTCTTCTTATGATTGAAGACCACTGAGAGTAGAGATGACAACCCTACACTGTAAAAAAGGAAACATCTCATGTTTTAGAATCTGCCAGTAGACAGACGGCCTTGGCCACTATGAGGTTGTCTCGTCGTTGAAGAAGATAAAGATATAAATAAATTATATTACAAAAATATGCAAACTTCATACTAAGCAATAACAAAAATCCACTTCATCTTCACAAATTGATTCAAATGATCCTTCAGATTGTTATCGCAAAATGTTTAAAGGAAAGAGTTCACGAGTTTTAGATTTGTTTTAGAGACTGCAATTTTTCAAAAACAAATATGTTGACTTTTACAAAGCGTCCGGAATTTATAAGAAGCCCTCCATTTCTTTTGATTCTTCCCTGAAACATTACCAATAATAGACGAACGTCTGACAAGTCAATGCAATTATTCTTAAATAATATCAACGTCATTATTGATATACTCCCTAGTAGAATTTCAATCTTTACATTCAATTATTATGTCTTTTGGGGCTTGATGGCTGAATGACTGTGCTTTAGCGCCTGCTGCCATGGATGTTTACAGTGGTTCAGAATCCACTTTAAACCTCAGGTCCTGATCTAATATGACTGTAAAAGCTTTGGGTGTATTGACAACTCTATCTCATAAAAAGAAAACGTCTTATGTGTTGGAATCTGCCAGTAAGCCGACGGCCTTGTCCCACCATGGGCTATAGTGCCGGGTAGTGGGGGGCTGAAGCTAGAGCTCTGGTGCTTGGTACCACAGGTTTCGGGTTCGAGTCCCGGAGGTGCCATGGATGTTTGTAGTGGCTCGGAATACATTTTTTAAGCTATGGGTCTCGGTCTCATATGACCTTAAAGCTTCACAGAGCCCAATCAAACTTCTCGCCCACATCATTCCCAAACTGTAAAAGGGGCAACTCGGCTCTAGTCACAGGGATGTGGTGTGGTGTATTAGTAATAGTAGTGTCGGGTAGTTAGTTAGTTAATTTATATTATGTCTTTTATTATAAAAAATTATGTAGAGCCCGTAATTTGATTTTAAACCATTTAATATTAATTTATTTTATCTAATATTTGGTTTAGCTCCAGAATCGAACACAGTATGATAATTTGATCACCAAATCAGGTTAGGTTGCTAAAGCTTGCAAAAAGTTTTCCCTACATGACCTAGTTTTCTACTTTGAAATTATTTTAATTTTGTAATAGTGGAGAATAAATTGGTTTCAAACGTTAACTCACAAATATCTGTATTCAGCAATTACACTGATTCCTTCACTGTCATTTTCATAACATTATAGCAGTTTTTCTTTTCTAAGCAACTCAAGTGTATAATTGCAAATTTTTTACTGGTTTATCATCATCATTATTGGCGCAACAGCACCATGGTGGTACAAGGCCGTCTATCACTAGCGGTTTCCAAGATATGAGATGTTTTCTTTTTTACGGGTAGGTTTATCAGCGCTGTGCCCAACAGTCATGACGGGGACCTACAGTTTAAAGTGGATTCCAAACAACTACAAACATCCACGGCACCACCAGGACTCGAACACAAAACCTATGGTACCGAGCGGCAGAGCGCTATCCACTCGACCATTCAGGGTTTTACTTGTTTATACTTTTTTTATTTCCAATGGCAGGCTACAAAAAGTAATAAAATAAAAAAAAAGAAACAGTACACAAAGAACATGAAAACAACAACGAGAAACGAAAGAAATCACATAGTGACATGTTCAGCCCACAGGGCCCTAGCCTCCCAGTAACGACCCTACACAGTAGAGGAAGCAAGTGCAGGGCAAACAGGAAGGTGAAGGACAGGAATCCATGTCCTCTCAAGACTGCAGAGCATGCATTTTGGGCTTGCAAATATTTTCATACAAAAAAGATGATTGGCCATACAATCATGGCCCGTCATGAGTCTGAAAAGGGCACCAGCTTTAAACCTGGGCTGATCAGGGATGTTTAAAATAAAGTTAAATCAGTACTTGTTTATACTAGCTCTAATAACATTTACGTTTTCCAATTTTTAATTTAAAACTTTTCTATTAATATTTCTTCAGGCTGAATACAAACCTATGTATTTAAATGCAATTGTTTCACTTTTTGTTTACAGTTGGCAGAACTATGAGTCTATCAAATAATCACGCAAATGGTTCCCATCAACACAACAATGGTTCAAACAAGGATGATGTCTTTGCTTACATATCATCGCTGTCTCCAAGAAGATCTTATAAAAGTCTCCATGACTATTTAATAAGTAAAGGGGAAGAAATAGTAAGTATATTTATTGCTTATCAATATATTTACTAGTAGCTAATAAGTTTTATCCTGTATTGTTGATTTTTATGTTAAATGGTTACTTTTTATGAATTATGAAGGACAATGTTCTTGTCACCTTGTAATGCTATTTTGTATCTAATAAAATTTTCCTCTGCTATATATGATACTATTGTATGTTCTATGTTTAGAGTGATTATAATTAAAGTACCACTTTCAAGATGCTGTAAAAAAGCACCACTCGTCACAATGAGTTCAAATTTGAACTGAAGATACTTGAAGAGAGGGGGAAACGGTACGGCAACAAAAAGTTCCAAAAATGTTCCAGCGATTTTTTTCCATCCAATTTGGTATGACCCCAAGGTGGATGGGCTTTCCACTAACAGTGTGACAACCATTGAATGATTTGCACACAACGCACATTAAGCACATTGAACTCTACAGTTGGTTTAATGTGCAACTCATGTGTTGTAATTTCGATTCAAAATATCACTGGCAGCCAAATTCACCTTTTTTTAGGCAGCTCACAGTGCCATCTATTAATACACTTTGGAACTTTTCTCAGCCAAGTGAAATTGTAAAAATAATTTCAGCAATTCATTCATTTACTCATAGGAATATGCCTTTTTTGTACAAATATAGTATTTATCGATTTTATATATCGAAACATTTATCGTATAGGTGAAACTGGCAACTGGCGTACCGTTTACGGAGTACCAACAGGGGAAATACCCCTTAGACCTCCTCATCTTAATTCATAAATAGGCTTGGAATTATAATAGGCTGCTTAATTATTGTTAGTAAAATTTAAGATAAAAGTTTCTAAAATTCAAATTAAAGTAGGTACTCAAAAAAAAAAAAGATTTAAAAATACTATTGATAAAAAGTAAGATAAAAAATAAAAGAAGTTAAAAGTTAAGTTAAGTTTTAAATTCGGTACTATTAGGGACCATTTGTCGATGCCGTAAAGATATTGCAAAAACGTAAACAAACAAACTTCTTTGTTTACCAACACACTCAAGGGATTATGCTGAAAAACTGTCATATATAACACAAATCTATGTATTATCTTCTTTTCATTCGGTAACAATACAAATTAGGGCCGGATATGCGTGTGGTCTTGATTCAGTGTTGTTCCATGGTTGAAACTGAATTATTTCCTTAAATAATATAAAAGATGTTTAGCCGTCATATTTATTAAATTTTGTTAAGGCAGCACTACCTAACTGCCACACATAACACACAAAATACAATTATACATCAAATATTTACAAAATCGGGGCCTGAATGGCCGAGTGGCTAGCGCTCTGGCGCTCGGTACCACAGGTTTCGGGTTCGAGTCCCGGCGGTGCCATGGGTGTTTGTAGTGGTTCGGAATCCACTTTAAACCGCAGGTCCCGGTCTAACAGGATCGTAGAGCGTTACGGGGGCATTGTTACTCCGCGTCCGTGGCTTATCTTCAAGTTACACGCGCACCCTGGGTAACGCAAAGTGAGTAACGTTTGAGCAGCGCTTTGCCTTAAGGCATCCAAGACCAAGCCGTCTAAGTGTCTGCCAGCTGCATTAGAACAAAAAAATATTTACAAAATCATCTTAAAAGTCATTTCGTTTAAGGGTCTCTGTACCGTCCATACTGCCTAGGACACTTGACTCCCTTTTCTATTTACTGCCCTCGAATTTCGAGATCATACAAAGACTTGAAAATTAAATCCTACGTATGATTACAGATTCGCCTTGGTTTTTCCGAAATGAGGATATCAGACATGCTCTTTCCTCCCAAGTTTTAAACAATTTGTGTATAAAACTGCAAAAAAAAATTTATATTTCCATTCCCAATATTAATAATTCCGTTTTGAATGATCTAAGCAACTATGTTTACGACATTTCTGATTTTAAAAATCGCAAAAGACCTCGCGCTGTTCTGAATAGTATTCATTAACGTTCCGATATCCTCCTTTCCGAATGACCATGCAGTTTCTCCGCTGAGTCACAATTTCCCCTCTTCAATCGTTATTGTTTGTTTCTATTGTTTATCTTTTTTATTACCTACTTGAAATTATAATAATAATGTAAAAAAAAATTATATATGCAGAATTTTTTTTTATTATTAATTAATAAAATTTCGAATAATTAATTTTTTAATAAATTAATTATATACCTATAGTATTCTTTTTCTATCTAATCAATGGGCTTAAAGCTTAAGAAATTTCCTTCACTCACAAAGCAGGAGATAGAGGTTGCTAAGCAACCAAGGATCTCCATTAATCTGGCAAATCATCAAATCATCATCATCATCCCTTTTCTATTTATCCCTCTCCCATTATCTGTTCCACAGTCTAACGGGCGAAAAAAAATGTATAAAAATCCAACATAAGTGTCAATCCGTCCTTGAAATGAGGATCTATCCACCTTGAACTATATTCTTTTTCGGAAAGACATGGTGGATCCTTACTGTAACGTTTCATTTCATTTCCGTAATTGGTGTCATTAATTAGTGATTTTTATTGTCAGAATAATATGTTTTGTATTTTTTATCTTACACCATCTCCTATAATATTTTGGTACTTACGTATTAATGCTACTTTGGCTACAGATTTGGCGGTTTTAAGTGTCGCCAATCTAACAGCTACAGATTTGGCGGTTTTTAGTGGCGCCAATCTAACAGCTACAGAATTGCTGATTTTTGACGCCATTTTTTAGTGCTACGAAAATGCGTATTTGGGATTTGCCAGAAACAGAACAAGATGCAATTTTATTTTTCAGGAGCGAAATATTTTACCGAAAAACGAAAATGTCCCAATTCCCATGACATGAGACTTTATTTTGGTGAACGTAAGTTTTGAAATGCAATTTCAGTCAGTGTGCTTATCATGTGAGACTTAGAAAAGACAACTGGTTTGAGGGAAGCAGAATTCCATTTAAAACCGCCAAATCTGTAGCTGCGGTTGGCGTTCAAAAGATAACTGCGTGCGCGTGCGAACAACAAGATTGCTCTTTTATTGGCGCAACTGTAGGCAAGGTAGCGTTAATACGTAAGTACCCAATATTCCTAAATTATTTCTGAAATTCTATTCTTGCAGGACACAGTATTCAAAATTTACATCATAAAAATTTTTAATTTATTGTTTTAAAATAATTTTAAAATTTTTCAATAGCTTTTTCAAACAACTGGTTTGAAGGAAGCAGAATTCCATTTTGTACAACTTTGAGATTCATATACTGCTGGTGCGAGGAGTTGACGTCGATTAAATTTTGTGAAAAGCAACTTGATTTATCGGATAAAACTGTTATAGATTGGAACAATTAAATGCGTGAATTATGTGTCTTGGATATGGAGAATAAACCAAAAACGAAGGTAGGTGGACCAGATTGCATTGAGGAAATTTGGAACAAAAATTTTAAGTGTAGATTGGCGCCACTTAAAACCGCCAAATCTGTAGCTGTGGTTGGCGTTCAAAAGATAACTGCGTGCGCGTGCGAACAACAAGATTGCTCTTTTATTGGCGCAACTATAGCCAAGGTAGCGTTAATACGTAAGTACCAATATTTTCAATATAAAATTCAAAGTTTTTTGCTGGTTTATCTTCGCAGCATATTCCAACTTGTTCCATCTGGTACGGTGGCATTTTTTTTTTTTTAATTGGAGGAGCTTGTATTCCAGTAATGTATACCACACTGGTATGTAGGGAAGATATTGATTTCCCAAAGGACTTTTGGGAGTAACTATCCATTATCTGCTTGCTAAATAGAAGATAATTCGGAAAGTACCAGCAATCAGCCTGCCTGTCAATTAAATATGTTGTACCAATCGATATTTAACCTCATTTAAGAATGCAATGATTGTAAATGCACTAAACAATTGAACTAGAAAAATTGAATGGTTCTATGTCTTTCAGGAACAAGATCAGGCATTTTATGTTTATGATCTAGCAGATGTTCTTTGGAAGGCGCAATTGTGGGAAGAAAGGTTTTCCAACGTATTTCCATACTATGGTTAGTATATGTTGGCTCATTTTCAACTACTTCGTTTTTTTTCATGATTTAAAGACAATTAGCGATGTGACACAAAGAATTATACTACTGTGTCCAAAAAGTAAGACCCATTTTCAATTTAAAATTCCGGGACTTATGGAATTTCAATTTTTTATCTTTTTTTGGTTGCTGGCACTGTCCTTGACATCTGTGTGAAATTTCACGTTAAAATATTCATTAGTGTTTGAGTTACGTTTGGCTTTGCGAGACGCTAAAACTGATTCCGGCGATTTTTGAAATGTCTGAATTAAACATTGAAAAAATTGATTCTTCGGGACTGTTTCGCCAAAATTAAACCCATATCATTCCAAAACCACCGTATTCATACCGTGCGACTTCTGGCTATTACCTAAACTCAAAAGACCACTCGGGGACATCGTTTTGAGTCGGTTGAAGAGATTCAACGTGAATCGCCGCGCTTTGAAGGCCATCCTTGTGATGACTTTTTAGCATGCATTGAGTTGGCATATGTGCATTGTGTCCGAAGGGGATTACTTTGAAGGCAATTAAATAAATTTGGAAAAATAAATAAAGAGTGTTGCAAAAAAGAATAATTTGTCTTACTTTTTGGTCTCAGTAGCATTGATCCTATTTCCTTTTTTTCCTATTTTTTCGTAATTGAGGAAATATATAAGAAGTTATGGATGCTCATATACTACAGTGCAGAAATCTTTCGGATGAATTTATTATGTTAAAATTTTATGATATTAATTATTATAATCATTTTCTTATCGATAATGCACATGAAAAATATAATATTACAGTGATAAGGCAATTTAAAAAATAATCATTTTTCCTTTTAGCGGTGAAAGCAAATGCAGATCCAATCTTAGTACGATTATTTGTACTCTTGGGATACGGTTTTGACTGCTCTACTGAGGTACGTTCAAATTTTGTAATCCACCATTGTTGTTTAAAATTATTATAAGGTCCAAAATAAAATCAATATCAACTCTTTCTTTAAATTAATAAACTCATGTTTGTGAAAATTGCAACACCATAAAGGACTTACGCGAGTGAGCTGAAATTTTCAGGAAATGCAAATTAGCGCATGATATGCAAATGATTAGAATTTCAAATCCGTAGCGCATGCGTATGCTGAGCAGCGCCCTCTGAACGGCGGATGGATCCGAATAAATGGACGGCTGTAGCGAGGCGTGTATGGTTATCGGTGGTTATCTGCTAGTGGTAAACGTTAGCTCAATCGTTACTTATGCCTCTTCGAGATTTGAACAACTTACAGAATTTGAACGGGGAGAATCCTCGGCCTTCGTGAACCTGGATTGTCTTATCGTGCAGTAGCCGCTCGTGTGCAGCGTAACAGCAGCACAGTGATGCGTCTTTGGAAGCAGTGGACGGACGAGTGTCGGACAACTTGGAAATCCGGGAGTGGACCCCGAAATGTGACGTCAGCTCGCGATGATAGACACCTGGTCCGCATGGCGCTGACGGACCGTACAGCTTCCTCTAGACAATTGGCAGCACAGTGGTCAATAGCTACAGGTGTTTCATTGTGTGCTTCATCAATTGGTAGACGTCTGCTGCAGCGTAGACTGCGAGCAAGGACTCCTTTATACAGGATCCCTCTCACGCTAAACCATCGCCGCCTGCGGCTACAATGGGCCGCTCAGCATAGAGAATGGCGTGCTGATGGGCAGATTGTCGTGTTTTCTGACGAATCCCGCTTTTTAATTTGTGGTACCATGATGACCGCATTCGTGTCAGACGCTATGCCGGTGAACGCCACCTTCCGGAGTGCATTATCGAACGCCACAGTGGACGAACACCCGGAGTTGTGGTCTGGGGTGCCATAGCATATCATGGCCGATCTCAATTGCTAAGAATTGTGTGCAATCTGAACAGCAACCGGTACATCACTGAAGTTCTACAGCCCCAAGCTGTCCCCTTCCTTCAAAGCTTGCCAGGCGCTGTATTTCAACAGGACAATTACCGCCCTCATATCGCTAGGACTGTTCAATCCTTTGCAACGCGGCAGGTACAGCTTCTTCCTTGGCCTGCGTATTCCCCGGATATGTCGCCGATTGAACATGTGTGGGATTTCGTTGGTCGGCGTCTCGCTCGTGATCCTCGTCCTGTTGCTTCTGCAGACGAACTTTGGGTGCGCATACAAACAATATGGAATGCTCTTCCTCAGGCAGACATTCAAAATTAGTTTGACTCCACGCCATGTCGTAGCAGCATTTATTGCGGCGCGTGGTGGCTACACAAAATACTGATTCCGATCTCTTGTTATTGTTTGTTTGCTTTGAACATTTAATCATTTATTGTACTACTACCACTCAGCTGTGTATTAAATTTCATTCAATTATGACGATTCCTTCATGGTGTTGCAATTTTCACAAACATGAGTTTATAAAAGGTCAATTTTTGAAAAAAAAAAATATTAAGATAATTTTTTTAATTATTGTTTTTATTTAATTAAACTCTTCAATAAATACAATGTTTGGAATATATTTCTCTTTCTTTTTATATTGAATAGCAAATACATTAATAAATTGCCAGTTTTGGAAATGTTGGCCACAAAAATCAGGTGTTAAATTTCGAATAGTATATAATTTATTTTCACTTAATAAATGATAAAAATTTTCATTGTATTAAATAAACACGCTTGACCAAGTGTTACGAAATAAAGTAATTCTGCAAGAGCAATTTGTACTAAATAACAAATGTCTTTATAAATTGTATTTCAGTATTTCGTAATTCTGTTTATTAACATCACAGTGTTTCTTTTTTATTATTTTGTAGGGTGAAATTCGTTTAGTTCTGAAGCACGGTGCAGATCCTAAAAAAATCATTTTCGCTCATACCATTAAAACTCACAAAGCTCTGAGATACGCTTCTTCGGTGGGTGTCGATCTGATGACTTTTGACAGCAAAGAAGAACTTTTGAAAATCAGCAAAGATTTTCCTACGGCTAGGTAAAGGCAGCATTATAACTTTAAAAGTAAATAAAAGTTAGGTGATAAATAAATTTCACAAGAACAAATTCGAGAAATTAAATTCCCATATAGTATATAGTATATATACACTCACGAG
>BPLR01001321.1:55000-89592 GCA_021605095.1 Caerostris extrusa | reverse complement strand
TAAACTCATATCTATATATATATAACAAAAGCATTTTTATATCTTTAAAAGTATGGCATTTCATTAACTTAAAAGAAATTAGCTAAGTTTGCTTACAAAAAAATGCACGTAGTCTATGAAAATAATATCAAATGAACAGGTACCAAAGTATGCATTATAGAATAGCAACAGAAAATTTGTGCATTCTAATCACAAGTAAGGCTTCATTTGTAATATACTAAATAAAATTCTTTTTAAATAATAGAATAATTTCCTTTTCAGTGTTGTTCCAAGGCAGCCTTTTATAAGCCTCAGTGCTGAGAAAACTCTCTCAATTTTTATTTTGTTTGCTGCTAAATCAGTCACTGCCTTTTCCATTTGGTTACAACTGTATTTGCCATTTGGTCTTCGGTCACTGTATTTGCCATTCGGTTTGGTTTATTGAAAGATACAACTGAATTGCCTCCACTCCTTAACATTTATTTTAACATTCATCCTTAGGAATTCTGAAAAATTAAAATTATTTTTTAGAAAGTGACAGCAGCCGGATTTTAATACCCTACGGTTAAAAAATGCTCTATTTCCGACTCCTCGCTTCCAACATATTCATATTATATTAGCGAATGAAATAAATAACCAATTTTTTTCAACGCTTTACCAACTTTCAGTATTTTTATACAGAAAATTAAACAAATTATTTGTTAATAGGTAGAGAACAAAATAATCCTTTCATTTAAATTTTGATTTTTTTTTTTTTTTATCGTAATTTATGTACGGAGAAAAAGAGAGTACTGAGTTCTTGGATGATATTCGTCAAGCCAATACCGAATGAAAATTTAAATTAAGCGATTTCTTAAAAATTCTATAATAAAAAAAAAAACTATAAAGATTTTCAATACATTCAGAGAAAAAAAATCTAGTACTTTGCAATTAAAACTATATGAGTTCAGTCTACCTTTATGATGATTCTCAGCTACTATTATGCTTATAACTTTGAGTATTAAAAATATGTTAATCTATATATCAAAAACATTATGAAAATGAGGACCTTTTCAGAGCTGCGGGAGAGAATAAAGATTAAGAATTGGGTGAGACTGAGCTAGATAAAATACCAGAAAAACCTCATTATGCAGTAGTTCTTCTCAAACTTATAACAGGACATGGCTGTCTGGGTGAACACTTTTATCGTATGGTGTATATGACCATCCCTACTGTCGTCTTTGTGGCTTGAAGAGTTTATGAATAGAAGACACCTGCAATGTTGCAAGGCACTCCGTAAAATTCATACTATTTCGTACACATAAAAAAAATTGGATTTTTTTTTTTTTTTTTTGCCTTTTTAACTTTACTTCTTATTAATTGATTCTTATAAATGTAAACGATTTATTACTTTTTTTCCACTAGTGGTTATTAACTATAGAATTATTTTAATTAGTTTAGTATTATACACAACAAACAATGTTACAATAGTGCCATGAAAAATTTAACAATGGAATAATGCAACAATGAGCTATTAAATATAATAATAAAGATAGTTTATATTCTTTTAGGATATGTCGCTTGAAATGTTATAAAATAAAACTGTTATCTTTTTATACACATTTGAAGTTGTCATCAATGGAGTTTGAACCTCTAAGGATCGGCCTTCATGTGATCCAATCATAACTTTCTTAATAATTGTCTTCATAGTTTTGATAGTTATTCTCGGTAAATTGGTAACTGGATTAATTTGGCTTCACAAACAACCTCCAACGAAAACAAAAGGGCCTGACGAGATATTTTTCAAGATGATTAACTCTCTACTTGAGTGAATCGATCGTTACATGAAATGAGAACTAAAATTCATGGCGAAACATTGCATCTGGCACCTATACCAAATTAAAAAGTTCACCCTATGCTCACAAACAAGAAAATTACTCAATGAGATAACAAATAGAACGGAACAAAAAGATATTTTAAACATGGCATATCTATTACGGAATCTGAATACTTCGGCACATGTTTTTGCTAAATTCAAATCTTGCCTCAACCAGCACAAAGTATGAAGAAACAACACAACTGACAATACCTGTAGAATATTCAATGAAGTGCATGAGAGGAATCGGTCATTTGCAAATTACATACTCACAAGAATGAGCCTCAGATTCCAAAGACAAAAGGAAGAGAAATCTCATAAGGGGAGGTAGGTCAGAGCAGAGTTTCGAGTCATTCTGAAGAAGAGTCTACAGCATCGACCACTGAGCTGACAACAGTTATTGAATCAAAAAGATTATGATGACGAAGATGATTTTGAGAAAAGAAACAGAACAAACTTTAAAGGTTTCGTCAGTTGGACATTATGTTATTCTCTAATGTCCACTGAAATTTCGACGAAAAAAGAAACATATACAACACGCCAAAACGAACGAGACTTATGAAGTTACTGTATCCATGGCAGAAACTACTATCAAAAACCAGCAGAATATAACAATACCTTCGACTTTTTTTAATAAACAGCTTTAAAGAAATGTTACCCTTGTTGGCCAGAAAAAGCAAAGAAAAATTTGAAAACTCAACTGCTAACTGGTTGTTTCTCACGTCCAGCATTCTGCAGAAGTGGATGCATGCTTGTCTGGTGAAAAACGATACAGGCGAATCTACAGAGGAAGAGGAGGACATCGAGCCAGAGATGTATATCCAATACGATAAAAAGCTTTCAACAAGGTTTTTTTTTCACACTAAGTTTATTTCCTTTTGCAGCAGCTGCCCGATTGATAAAATTAATCTTACAAGGTGAGTTGGGTTTAAAGATACTAAATGTCTCAAAGAAACTAGGAATAAGTATATAAATATTTTTGATTCTGACAATGTCGTTAGAATAGGTAATGTCCTTATAATATTTATTCTATATAATTTGATTGGGTTTGTATGAAGCTCATAGCTCATGAATTTGCGTATAGAAAGTTGTTAAAAATGGTCTTCAATCCTTGTCTCCAGTTCTCTTTTAATTTTTGTATTGATGTATTGTGTTTAAATATAAATAAATATGCGAATAGTTAACTGCTAAAACCATTCAGGACCAAATCCATTTCCATTAGAAAAGAAAAATGAGTAAAATTTAATTTTTGCATTTGGCAGAGTCTAATTAAAGGAACGAAAAGAAAATAGAAAAGAAAGTATTTATTACTCAAGGTACAGAAACGTTGTCGGTGTCGGGACCAGAACGATTATTATTCCGCTATATTAAACTTACCACTTATTAAATGTTTGTCAAGCCGGCGTTTATTATTAGCGAGCGATTATGTGTTTACTGAAAACTCAAACATTATATTTGATAAATAATTCTTCCATGATTCTATTGTTTCGTGGATATCAAGGGCAGTTGCTTCTCGTGAGAGTTTTGGTCATGAATGTAATTAATCAATGTATTTCCCTGACAATGATTGACAGTAGATCAACAGATATGCTATCTACAATGTCTTCTGAAATTTTCGTCCCTGTGAAATCAAAAGAAAATCGGTCGAGAACTCGTTTCGTAAATTTTAAGTTCACATTCTCAGATGTCGAATAGATTAAACAATTTCTTTACCTTGTATTGAGATGGATCACACCCTAAACTTTCAAGTGTTGCTGTTAAAAAAACAATATCCGCTTTTCCAACACTAAACTTAACTACATGAAACTTTCAGCAATATTATTGTCAAGAATATTCTTCCTGCCTCTTTTTTTCGAGTGGTAGATCACAAGATGAACTTTATTCTTCCTCATTTCAAGAAAATCTATCACTTTTAAATGAGATACATTTATTTTTCATATCAATCGGAATGAATTTTTATTTATTTAAAAAGCAATATTTTATTTTTATTCTACACGTTCTTTCAATTTTTTCAAAATAGTCACTATGGGACTATAGAGATATCTTCCGATAATGTCAATGGTAATTTGCAGTGTCTGTAGCACGTCTATCTCATAAACAAATCAACAAAACCATGGTGTACTTCTACCACAGATGGCTTTTGTAGAGCCGAAGAATCTTCTTTTCGACTGACTGTTTCACCTGTTTGAAATTACCTTGATACATTCCAATTACTGCATGTCATAGACGGCTGATAAATATAATAATTTTAGAAATGCGTTTCGGTCTTTATTATCTGTTCTTTGTCAAAATCATATAAATATTCTCTCATATGATAACGAATTGATTACTGCTTCGCAGAATACCAGGCATCTGTCACTTTAAGACCCACTATTTCCATTCAATTAGGGTTGCAGATAATTGCAGCTACACGAAGCACAGAAGGTTAAATTATTTTGGCTGATCGGTACGCAGCAGGCTATAAATAAAAATCTATTAATATGTTTATATATTAATAATTTACTAATGAAAAATTCTGTAGGATTTTTTTGGGAATATTCACTTTTTTTTTTTTTTTCAGCAATACTAGTCTTTGGCGTCATTGTCTTAGCACTGATCGTGATCGCCTTCGCCAAAGTCAAAAAGAAACACACAGCTACTTTTTTCTGAGAGACCAAATAAGAAGAACGGGTACCATCCAGAGTTTGATAAACAGCTTCGGCCCCCAAATCGACTCCTGACACGATCTTGCATCTGAAGACGCCCACTTCCAGTTGCTCCAGCCTGATATCACTGCAGACGCTGGTAGAGGACACGGCGCCACTGCTTGGAAGTGTACCCATGTACGACTGGGACTGGATAGGAAATGTGTTTCTGGCCAAGGAAAAAGCCTGGCAAAGGTAATAATAGTACGTGAAGATTTCAATGTTATCCTTTGATTTCAGTTGGTGAGATAGCTCCATTGCTTGCTTTATGTATTGATTTTAAATGAAATAAAAATCACTGTTTCAAAGAAAAAGTTTTATTAACTCAAAGTTTGAACTATAAAAATGTATAGAAAAATATATATAAAGAAATATTACACACAAAGTCACAGTGAATTCAACATTCAACAATTTACAACGGTATATAATCTTTAGATGAAAAATGAGTTTTATTAACTTGTTAGAAGTTACAGCATAAAAATTACAATTACAATTAAGAAGTTAATTAAGAATTACAGTTACAATTAAGAAGTTACAGTTAAGTATTACAGTGAACGAATACTTAAGAAATACTTGGTCAAAATATTTAAAAGGTTGATTATTCACCTTTATATTGTCACAGTGAATCCTCGAATTCATAGCATCATAACTTCTAGCCTATAATTTGCAACGGCATATAATTCCTCAATGAAAAATGAGTTTTATTAACTTTTAATTTCCAGTAATGAAAACTTTAAAAATACGTTGCAAAAAAAGTAATGAACAATTACTCGCAAATTCAAAAAGTGATAATCACTTATCGAATACTTAGTATCATAATTCTCAAGCTATAAATCGCTATGGCTTATAATCGGTGGTTACCGCTTTTGTAAGTGTGCCAACAAAATTCTGTTTTTGAATGTGCGGTTGGGATCTCAAATAAACAAATACTTTTTATTTTTATTTTTAACTATATATGCCAAAATAATAATACATATACAAAAAAGATAGTATTAGTCGGAAAGAAAATACGTGGAAGAACTCTAATGAAAAATGAAATGTAGAAAAGGAGTATTTTGCAGTCACATTTCATGGAAATACATATAAAAAATTTTCATTCGAAAACGATTAATGATCAAAAATTTTAGTTTTTTATTATAACATTTGATTCTGGATGAAACAAGTTTTCCAAATCTGTCTAAATGCAATCCTTATATTTCAAAAAGGCGAAAATCTTTACCAATAGTAATAATAATTTAGCCATCTGAAAAATGGTTATATATATATATGTTATTCGGCGATATTTATATATGACGGCATATAAAGCACGTCTTATCTTGCTTCCGTTCATAAAAAAGTGCACGGGACAATTTCTTTGAGTTATATTTTTAAAGATCTACTAAATACTGTTGCTACTGTTGATTATCCCACGAAAATCTATCAATTCCTTGTTTAGGATGAATTTTTATCAATAATTCTGATTAAGCTGAAACAACTCTCAAATCATACCAACAATCAAACCAAGAAATTGGAAAGATTTTGTTTATCTTTTCTTCGTTTAGAAACTGTTTTTTTTGAAAGATGGTATTTATCTGAAATAATGTATTTTAATTTCCTGCTTGTAACCAACTGATCATTTCAATGATCCGTTCAAGCAAAATTCAAGTCAATTTTCTCCCGAGATCTGGGACTAGATCTTCTCGAAAATGCTACTTAATGATAAAAATGTTTACATTCCCTAGGGAGATATTTTAAAATTATGATACAGTGCAGTGTTTAGCTCGTATATTTTTATGAAATAAAAGCACTTTTCATAGCGAATCTAATTATTAACAACTTTAAAAATAAAAGTTTGAAAATATTTACATTTTTAAAATTATTATTTCATTTTCCTACAATACATTCCCTGTTGGTGTGTATTTTTATTTAGAGAGACATTTTGATTGTGAATAAACATTGAGTAAGCTGTCAGAGAATAGCAATGGATATTGAGGTGTTCTAATAAAGGAAATTATTCATTTGTTGGAGAAATTTGCGTGGAATTTCGTGCTTCAATATAATTTTCATTGCTGTGAAAAACAATAAATAATTTTATGTGTACGTAAGTGACTAGTTTCATAAGCGACATCAGTATAGAAATTAAACATGCAAATAATATATACATTTACAATAATGTCATAAAGTGTTCTATTTTTCGTTTTTAAATTCTGGAGTTTTTTCACTGTCGGTAACACATTGCTTTTACAAATTTCATATTTTATTTAAAGTTGTGACTTCCTATTTTATAACCTTACTGACGGTGCCTGATGGTCGAGTGGCTAGCACGCTGGCCCTCGGTAATATAGGTTTCGGGTTCGAGTTCCAAAGGTGCCATGGAAGTTTGTAGTGGTTTGAAATCCACTTTAAATCGTAGGTGCCGGTTTTAATATGATCGCAGAGTCTTGTGGGGGTAGTGTTACTCGCGTCCGTAGCATATCTTCAAGCTACACGTGCCCCCTGGGTAGTGCTAAATGAGTAACAGTGGTGCAACCATTGCTTATGGCATAAAGCATAACTGTCTATGTATTGTCAGCTGCAGTAGAACAACAACAACAACAGCATAATCTTATCAAGTCTGGAAAAACATTCACTCTAAATGAAAATTTTAGTAAAAGAGAAAATTAATCAAATAATAAGATATGTGATACAATTAAGGATGTATTTTATTAAAAAATTAAAATGAAGAACACTTATTATCGCTATTTATCACAGTTATACCAAATTTTAATGAATTATGAAAAGTTACACAATACAATCGGATGATTTAGCCTGTTCATAATCTGTTACAATAAAAAGCAAAAGTACATAGAAATAATACATTGAAAACTTTCTACGTAGTTCTAAGAATAACTATTAATCTAGGGTTTTTTAGTAAAATTCCAGATGGATAAAAAAGAATGTTAAGGAGCTATTTATCATCGCAAAAAGCATCTTTGACGTACCATCGGTCAAACTCTGAATTCGAAGCATTCAGGCTGACAATAACTTTGAAAAGTTCTAAAAGGCCGGCATTTGTAAAGCAATCAATACAAAGGAACAAAAACATTTTTCTTCAATTTATGACGTCGGGCTCTTGGAGATGATTTATTAGGTACCTTTGTTGGCTCTCTTATCCTCTCTATTCATCTTAATAAATTCATTAGGAATCTCTAGGTAATTAGAAATGAAAGATTATGCATTCATTAAATAAAATATGTATTTTAGGAGGATTTGATCTTCAATGGAAAAAGATAAATAGCACCAAATATATAGTTATAATAATAAAAAAAAAACCTTGACTAATTCCCATTTGTAATCTATTTGAAAAATAATTTCTCTATTAATTTTTAGGAATAGGATAAACAGTCAAAATATTAAATATTGATCTCTTAATTATACATTATATTAGGATTTTGAAGACAGGTTGAATAGGAAATGAATAAATTAGGTACTATAAGTGATTATTCATGCTGATATGAAACATTGAAAATGTGTGTATATTGCTCTTACAAATGTGTTTTATACAGGGGTGTCTTAAAAATGTGAGCACAAACTTTTAGGAGAGGTAGATAAAATCTAAAGGAATGGGAATTGCATAGGAACCATAACCACAGACATTATGGAAAAGTGGTAGCAGAGATTCAAGAATGAAAGAACGGCAATGTGTAGGAAAACTTACATTCATTGGACATAATTATTACAGATGGCGTACTGGATGGATAAATTTTGTAATGTTGCATACGTGACACTGACTAGACATTTCAGTACTAGACAATGCCTGAACTTTCCTCCATGAGGCATGCTTCATATTGGTCGGTCTTAAACGGTCGAAACACACAAGCAGTTTCTTTGATAATAGTGGCAACACGTCTGTGTTTGTCATTTCTTACACACTGATATCTCAAATTCTATAGCACAATTCCAGTGACTGCGTCACAATTCAAGACGCAACTTTGACGGCCCCACAAAGAAATCAAAGCTCGTTAAATCAGGGGGAAAGTGCAACCCACGTAACTAATTCAGGCTGTCAAATACATCAAGATATATATTCAAGCATACAACAATACACTTCCCATATCATGTTGAAACCATGATTGCGTCTCCTATTTGATGGAGCATGCTGAAATAAACCTAGTAGAAACTCTTCCAGAAAGGTCAGATACTTCGAGAAGACCATGTGATAAAAGTTACAGCACTACGAAGCAATGGACATTCAGGGTAAATGGGGACGAAACTGTTTGAAACTGTGTTCGTTCCTTAACACGTCACTTCCGACTCTATATCCCTAAACAAAAATATGTATGTTTTAGTCAGTTTTACCATTCCTCAAAGATTGTAACATGATTGTTGAATCACCTTGTCTACTAAGATGGAACTTCATAAGCAGAAGGAGAAAGAAAGAAAGAGCAAGTACATCTCTGTATATAGCTGTATATAGTGAATTATACATATCTTTTAATATTTTTGTTTTTATTTTGATTTATTTATTTTAATGCTGAATACCCTCGGTTTATAGACATGAAATCACTACATAATAAAGTATTTTTTTCCTTTGTTAACAAAATGCAAATCTTATTTAAGCAATTTAATTATTATATTACTGCAGTTTAATGCTTCGGGCCTATTTTTACAAAAACTTTTAAACTAACATGAAAAACTTTTGAAAAATTATTCTTATGTAATGGAGATCTCTATCAGCCAGACAGATTCTAAAAATGCTTAATTAAAGAAGCGCGTTAAACGAATTCACAGTTGAACAAAAAAAACAAATTTAATGTTGAACGAAAATATGACGCCTCCATATAATTACTGGAGGCTTATCGAAACAATGCCTGAAATAAAAAAAAATGATTTATTCAGTTGAATATATTCGAACCACAAATCTTAAGGCAACACTCTATAAAGCAAACAAACTTTGGAAACTCAATTATAAACTCGCAGTGTCTGGGTACATTAAAAAAAAAAGACTCGCACTCAGTGCTCAGTACCGAGCAGATATCCCTCCAAACACCACAAGCGAGTGCAACTGACAGGTAATTTAATGAATGAGGCAATTAATTCAACCTTCTTTTTTGTACACTCCCTTATTAATGAATTATTCCACGACCACTAATCCCGCGAAGGTTCTGTTGAGTAGATTAGACGAAACCAAATTTAAATTTTAGAAATCTTTTTTTTTCCCACGAAATCTGATGGAATAAGGCGTCTGCTTTTAATTCCTAATGGTCTGGGGATTAAGCAGAGGTGAGGGAAAGAATTTTAAGAGATTACCGGTGTAACAGGCGGTTATCTCTTTTTTTCTTTCTTTTCTTTGAGTGTACGGTTTAATGGCTCTTAGTAAATTAAGAGTTTTTAATCAACCACTTTACTCATTTACGGTTTGGGGTTTTTAATATTTTTTAATAATATAATAGGATTTAGGTTTTCTTTTTATTAAATAGCACGTAAAAGAAATAATAAAATTAAATTAGATTGCTAAATTATCGGCAAGATCCTGCAGAGAGCGTTATTTTTATATCTTTGTACTCCTGTATTTATTTTCGTTAAATACATTATGGCAGATTTAAAAACCAGATAAACGCCCAGTTATATTACTGAACATAAATAAGGAATGGCGTAAGTATGGAAGTTATTTTGAGTCGAGAACTCCAGAAATTTGATTTAAATAATACAGACTGGATATAAACTTATATGAAAGGAATGAAACGATTAAACATATGAAAATATGATTCAACGATATAAACATATAAAAGGAATGAAACGATTTCAAGTAGAATTTGTGAAAAAAGATAAGAGGATTTCTGGTGGAAGATAGTACCAAAAGTCACCTATTCCTATTAATTGCAATTAATTATTTTTACTCATATTAATTATTTGTTATTGTTGTTTTAATGCAGCTGACAATACAGAGAAAAGGTAAATCTTTTATGCCGTAAGAAAGGGCTGCCAGCTCCCACTCTTACTCATTTAGCACACTACCCAGGGAGCACGTGTAGCTTAAAGATAGGCTACGGACGAGAGTAATAGATACTGTCTAGCGGTCAGCGCCACAGGTTTCGGGTTCGAGTCCCGACGATGCCATGGATGTTTGTAGTGCTTCGAATCCACTTTAAGCAGTACGTCCCGGTCTCATATGACTGTAGAGCGTCACAGAGCGCAGTCTGACTTCTCACCCACACCATTCCCAAACTGTATAGGGGCAACTCCAGTCAGTTGTACCACTCCTCAATGATTGTCCCATGACTGTTGAATCACCTTGTATGCCAAGATGGAACTTCATAAATATAAGGAGAAAGAAAGAAAAAGCAAATATAACTCATCAATAGTGGATTATGCAAATTTTTCATTATTTTTATTTATATTTATTTATTTTAATGCTGAACGCTCTCTATTTTACAGACATGAAATATCACTGTATATAATACAAGCGTTTTTTTCTTGGGTTAACAAAATGCAAATCTTAATTAAGCAATTTAATTATTTATTATTACAATAGTTTAATGCTTCGAACCTATTTGTACAAAAAACTTTTAAACTCACCTGAAAACCTTTTGAAAAATTATTCTTATGTAATAGAGATCTCTATCAGCCAGACAGATAATAAAAAATGTTTAATTAAAGAAGAGCGTTAAACTAATTAACAGCTGAACAAAAAAACAAAATAACGAAAATATGACGCCTCTCTATAATTACTGGAGGCTTATCGAACAATGGCTGAAATAAAAAAACAGATTTATTCAGTTGAATATATTCGAACCACAAATCTTAAGGCAACACTCTATAAAGCAAACAAACTTCCAGAAACTGAATTATAAACTCGCAGTGTCTGGGTGCATTAAAAAAAAGGCTCACACTCAGTGCTCAGTACCGAGCAGATATCCCTCGATACAAACACGAGCGAGTGCAACTGACAGGTAATTTAATGAATGAGGCAATTAATTCAACCGGTTTTTTTTTTGTACACTCTGTTATTAATGAATTATTCCACGACCGCTAATCCCGCGAAGGTTCTGTTGAGTAGATTAGACGAAACCAAATTTAAATTTTAGAAATCTTTTTTTTTCCCCACGAAATCTGCTGGAATAAGGCGTCTGCTTTTAATTCCTAATGGTCTGGGGATTAAGCAGAGGTGAGGGAAAGAATTTTAAGAGATTACCGGTGTAACAGGCGGTTCTTTTTTTTTTTTTTTTTCTTCTTTGAGTGTTCGGGTTTAATGGCTTTTAGTAAATTAAGAGTTCTAATCAACCGCTTTACTCATTTACGGTTTGGTTTTTTAATATTTTTTTTTAATAATATAATAGGATTTAGGTTTTCTTTTCTTAAATGGCACGTAAAAGAAATAATAAAACTAAATTAGAATTGCTAAATTATCGGCAAGGTCCTGTAGAGAGCATTATTTTTATATTTTACTCCTGTATTTATTTTCATTCAATACATTGTGGTAGATTTAAAAACCAGGTAAACACTCAATTATATTACGGAATATAAATAATGAATGTTTAGGATAATTATTTTGAATTGAGAACTCCAGAAATATGATTTAATTAATACAGACTGGATATAAAATATATGAAAGGAATGTTTGGCGGCATATGATTCAACGCTATAAATGAATGAAAGGAATGAAACGATTTTATATAGAAGCTGTGAAAAAAGATAGAGAGGATTTCTGGAGAAAAATAGTACCAAAGTCCCCTATTTCTATTAATTGCAATTAATTATTTTTACTCATATTAATTATTTGTTATTGTTGTTCTAATGCAGCTGACAATACAGAGAAAATTAATCTTTATGTCGTAAGAAAGGGCTGCACCACTCTTACTCATTTAGCACTACCCAGGAGCACGTGTAGCTTAAAGATAGGCTACGGACGAGAGTAATAGATACTGTCTAGCGGTCAGTGCCACAGGTTTCGGGTTCGAGTCCCGGCGACGTCATGGATGTTTGTAGTGGTTCGGAATCCACTTTGAGCAGTACGTCCCGGTCTCATATGATTGTAGAGCATCACAGAGCCCAGTCTGACTTCTCACCCAAACCATTTCCAAACTGTATAGGGGCAACTCAGTCAGTTGTACCACTCCTCAATGATTGTCCCATGACTGTTGAATCACCTTGTATAGTACCAAGATAGAACTTCATAAGTAGAAGGAGAAAAAAAGGAAGAAAATATAACTCAACATTAATGGATTATACAAATATTTTATTATTTTTATTTAGATTTATTTATTGTAATACCGACCCCCCTCGGTTTATAGACATGAAATCACTGTACATAATACAAGCATTTTTTCTTGAGTTTACAAAATGTAAATCTTAATTAACCAATTTATTTAATTATTACATTACAACAGCTTAAAGCTTCGAGCCTATTTGTACAAAAAAACTTTTAAACTCACCTGAAAACCTTTTGAAAAATTACTCTTATGCAATAGAGATCTCTATCGGCCAGACAGATTATAAAAATGCTTAATTAAAGAAGTGCGTTAAACTAATTCACAGCTGTACGAAAATATGACGCCTCTCTATAATTACTAGAGGCTTATCGAACAATGGCCTAAATAAAAAAAAACTGATTTATTCAGTTGAATATATTCGAACCACAAATCTTAGGGCAACACTCTATAAAGCAAACAAACTTCGGAAACTCAATTATAAACTCGCAGAGTCTGGGTACATTAAAAAACGGCTCGCACTCAGTGCTCAGTACCGAGCAGATATCCCTCGATACAAAACACGAGCGAGTGCAACTGACGGGTAATTTAATGAATGAGGCAATTAATTCAACCGGTTTTTTTTTTTTGTGCACTCTGTTATTAATGAATTATTCCACGACCGCTAATCCCGCGAAGGTTCTGTTGAGTTGATTAGAAGAAACTAAATTTAAATTTTGGAAACTTTTTGTTTTGCCCACGAAATCTGCTGGAATAAGGCGTCTGCTTTTAATTCCTAATGGTCTGGGGATTAAGCAGAGGTGAGGGAAAGAATTTTAAGAGATTACCGGTGTAACAGGCGGTTCTTTTCTTTTTTTTCTTTCTTTGAGTGTTCGGGTTTAATGGCTTTTAGTAAATTAAGAGTTCTAATCAACCGCTTTACTCATTTACGGTTTGGGTTTTTAATATTTTTAATAATATAATAGGATTTAGGTTTTCTTTTCTTAAATGGCATGTAAAAGAAATAATAAAATTAAATTAGAATTGCTAAAGTATCGACATAGTCTTGTAGAGGATATTATTTTTATATCTTTGTGTATTTATTTTCGTTAAATACATTAGGTAGATTTAGAAACTAGATAAAGTCCCAATAATATCATTGAATATAAATAAGGAATGGCATAGTTATGGAAGTCGAGAATTCTTGTGATTTAAATAATCCAGGTTATTCATAAAATAATATACATAATTCTTGTTTGGATGAGAACAATTTTGTTTGCAATACGACTTGGGTGATTCAAATTCCTTTCGGAATGCATGGATGTCAGAAACCTTTAGGAGAAGTAGCACCCCAACAAAAGTAACGGCATTGTTAGGAATGACCAGACAAGAGAAGGCAGAAACAAACTTTCTTTAAATTTAAAATCTGATGATCTTCATTCTGATTCTAAATAGGGAAAAGAAACAAATAAGAGAAAATTAGAATTGGTAAATTTTCATTTATGTATGTTTTTTAAATCTAACTGTTTTGTATTTTAGTACTAAGCAGTGTTTAAATTATTTTATACGTCCTCATCAATGTATAATGTGATCCATCAACGTAAAATTTATAATATACAACATCTTTTTTGTGAATTGTATAATCATTTTCCGTTTATTTCTTATGGTAAAAATTCGTTAGGAATTCGTTTCGAAGAATTTCGAATGAATTAAGGAAGCATATCTAGATATCTCTGATCGTTCCATCCTCTACTTCTGCCATTCACCAATCCCCAGGGATTGATGCGTTATTTTCTTCAGTACTTCTTCAAAATGCTTAGCTTGTATACTACCAAAAATTATTAATATTATAGCAATATACATGTATAAGAATGCATGTCAAAACGACTCTTCTGTAACATCTCAATTGATATTTAAATCATATCAAATTTGTTTCTTGTTTCATACCACATGATACTCTAATTAAAACAATATGCAAAAATCTTGCCAATTCTTCAACGTAATATACATCCAAACTCTGATTGGTTAAATGTGGGACTTCATATTCTAGGATACTTCTCTTTCAGAATTAAGACTTGTAGAAATAATTGTCTCTTGATACGCTAAATTCAAGGTTGTAAACCAGGAAACCACAAACTAGGTTAAACCAGTTCGTCTGGAAACGAAGCGGCATCGAATATTCAATAGGATGGACTCCCTCTGGAAAGTTCGTGGAAAACCAGGTATTATCCGCCATGCCGTGACACCCAAGGGACTCTCCCTGGGTGCATGGGAAATTTGACCTCCACCTGGTGCATCGGAAATCCGGAGAATAAAAAAAAACCGGAGATTGTCTGGAGAAAAAAAAAATGGATATAAAAAGTCAAGAAAAGTGATGCAGTATGTAGGTGGTTGTCAGACGGGAAAACTTTAATTCATGATCATTTTTAAGAAACAGTTAAAAATTGTAATAATTTAATTATGTCGATATGTATACTATTTGTTTTGTCGTCATTATCAATAATTGAGTGTTCGTCAATTGGAAGAGGTGTCTTTATTCCGGTCTATACCGTCATTGAAATCAAACCTTGCGCCATTGAGGTTTTACAATCAGCGACAGAGTCAGGACCAGATTTTCCCTATAGGATAACTAGGCTTTTGAGAGGCTTACATTCATATTGTTAGCAAAATTATAATTATACTATTCTAAAAACAGTAAACTCTAAAACACTGAATTGAAAGTAAGGAGAAATTCTACACATATGACTAATAAACAAACGTAAAAATGCATTGGTCAAAATCAACGCGTTCGTCTCATTGTATATACTAAATATACATTGAGATTGACATTGTATATACTGTTCGTTTGTATATACTAGAATAAATATACAAATATGTGTTCTCGACTTTATCTCGACTTTATTATCCGTGCCTCATTTTTTATAAAGATTAGTACCAATCACAACATGTTTCATTTAACATATTGATATATATCACAGTAATGATGTATTTCATTATCTCTCATGTAATTTACAAACTTAAAAATGGGAGGTGAAAGGGCCTCATAAGTGGAATAGCCTAGGGCCTCTTTTCATCTAAATCCGGCCCTGCCTACAGTATGCATTTAATGATAATATAGAACTTTATATTTATTATATGACTTTTAAGACCTAAAAAGCAAAAAAAGTATTTAAAGTTAAAAATGATGATATCTGCTATTCAAGAAGACATCTCCTTGTATAATGAATGGCAAAAGCAGCAAACACGAAATGCATAACATCTTCATGAAAATTTATATGTATATATATATATATATAATTTGATAAACATTTCACAAAAAATAATAAGAAAAAAAAAAAGAAATCATACGACAAATATATTTTTATTGAGAAAACTCTTTATTGCTTTTCATTAAATCACAAAGGGGCTATACATAATTAGAGAAACTGGAAATGTGCAAAAAAAAAAAAAAAAAAAAAGTTACATAAATGAAAAAGGTAAACCAAAAAAATTGAGGAGAAATTTTATTGTAACATATAATAAATAGTACTATAAAAATAAATGTAGAAAGTATAAAAATTCAGTAATATACACATATAGCAGATTGAAGCAAAAATGTTCATTGTATATTTTAAGAAGTTCTTTGTCATTTTGAAGAGGGTCCATCAGAGATGTAAAAAGGCATTTCTTTCGAAATCATCATGGGTGCGGCAGCAGAGGAAGACGACGTCAGGTAGGTAGCAGGTCACACGATGGTAGCAGGTGACAGCAGCAGTGGAAGACGATGGTGGCAGTAGAAGATGACTGCAACAAAAGATGTCGCACGAAGCAGTGTTAGATGATGGCAGCAGTGAGAGATGATGGTAGCAGAAGTCACTCGAATAGAAGATGATGGCAGCAATTAGAAACATTGACAGCGGAGAAAGTCACACGAAGCAGTTTTAGATGATGGCAGCAGTGACAGACGATGGTAGCACAAGTCATTCGAATAGAAGATGATGGTAGCAGAAGAAGAAGATGACAGCAGTTGGAAACGTTGACAGCAGAGAAAGTCACAAGAAGCAGTGTTAGATGATGGCAGCAGAGGTATTCGCACGAAGCAGTGTTAAATGATGACAGCAGTGAGAGACGATGGTAGCAGAAGTCGCACGAATAAAAGATGTTGGCAGCAGAAGAAGACGATGACAGCAGTTGGAAACGTTGACAGCAGAAAAGTCACAAGAAGCGATGCCAGATGACGGCAGCAGTGAGAGATGATGGTAGCAGAAGTCACTCGAATAGAAAACGAAGGTAGCAGTTGGAAACGTCGGCAGCAGAGAAAGTCACCCGAAGCAGTGTTAGGTGATGGCAGCAGTGACAGACGATGGTAGCAGAAATCACACGAATAGAAGATGACGGTAGCAGAAGAAGACGATGACAGCAGTTGGAAACGTTGGCAGCAGAGAAAGTCACGCGAAGCAGCGGTAGATGATGGTAGCAGAAGTTTCGCTCGAAGCTGTGGTAGATGATGGCAGCAGAAGAAGTGAATGATAGTAGCACAAGTTGCGCGAATCAGCAGCAGAAGTCGACGACAGAAGTAGAAATGATCCTTGTATCTAATTAAAGTGTCAATTTATTGCTAGATGCAGGCAGAATATTTGCTTGGGAAGTAATGCAATGGTCACAGATTTTTTTGTTGGTAATAGATATTTTCCCAGTGAGATAGACAATGAAGTAGAGTAAAATGATGGCAACATTGTGTTGACAGCGTGAGCTTTTTGAAGATAATAGTATATTGTTCTGGGAGAATGTTGCTGCATTTGAATGTGATCATTTGTGGAGTTGAGATATTAAAAAATTTAGGAAATATTAATTTTCATATTTTATATCAGACAAAAAAATTAAACAAGAATTTTAATTTTGAAAATTTCTAATAAAGGATTTAATTTTTAATTTTTGGTGAATTTTGAAATTAATTTACTTGTAAAGTTTTGCCTGAACTAAGTAAGTAGTTTTTTAAATTAAGCGGAACATTTATCACAGTGGCAATGAACACTAGAAGTGCTAGAAAAATAGCTGCTAGTTCGAAAAGGATATTCGTTAGGACGATTGGTAACAAAGTAAATAATGGGTTTATTATTCATGTTGTTTGAATCAACAAAATTACAACAAGGGAAAATTCCATTTAACATGTACTCAGGTGGAGGTAGTAACTCATCGTCGATTTCATCATTAATTATAATTGCATCACCTTGACTCACATCAATTTCAGTATCAGTAAAATTGGCTTTGAGAGTATCAATAGGCTCATCAGTTCTCTCAATAATCAAAACACGATTACGATAAGTGATAATCTCGGCAACCCAGTTATCAAGAGCAGAAATTAAAAATTTCAATCCGCCATTTTCGTTAATAGTAATGGCCGTCAACAAAGCATAAAAGGAAAAGTGAAATAAACTCTACAAATCATGCACATAAAATAATTGTGCCAAAAGTCCATGCCCAACAGAGAAAAAAACAACACTTACGGCTCTGGTCTCATCCATATTAGCAGAAAGTTTCGCAATTTTATCACAATCAAACTTAATCGTTTGCACTCAAACTCGTTTTAAAGCAGTCTACACAAAATATGTCATGATATCTTTGTTGCGGGCATTGTTAGTATGCTTTGTTACAGCAACTTTCAATCACATTGTTTAAAAACTATATTTCAATTGTTAACTTTTTTTCAACAATAATAACAACAATGTCTCATTCCATTGATACATTAACACAGACATGATTTACTTCAAGAGTACCTAAAATCTTTATTTACTTTTTCATCACTTCGCAAATAATTTAAATTCTAAAAAAACGGTTGTTGTAAATAAATTGACTTTCGATTTAAAAAAAAATTGTGATAAAATTGCAGAATAGGGGCCGTTGCGATTTGCCGTCAAAAATTCTTTTCACCACAGCCAAATAACGGGTTGCAATTGTAAGTGAAGTGAATTACAAAAAGAACAAGAAACCCGGATTACCACATTTGGCGACTTATAGGTTATTTGGCTTTACAAAAAAGTCGCCATATCCCAAAGGCCTCTATTTTGCTTTTTGACCGATTTTGTTTTATAATTTACATTAAAATGCATGCACAATCACAAATCCTTTATACAACATTATGAAACAGGTTTATATTCATTATAAAACATGTTTTTTATAACTGGAATAAACATTGTATTGAATTTCAACTCTCTGATTTTTTTTTTTTTTTTTTTGAATAATTTTTAATAAAATAATAGAATAGTTTATTTTTAAAATGTAATTCTATTTAAAATTAATTCGTAAACTAAAAACGCAGGCAAAATAAACAGCAAGTGACTCACTCGCCTCTGCAAGAACGTTGCAGAAAAGTTAATACCAAGATCACTGCATGGAAGCAGAAATTCAGAAATTTGCATATTCCTGAAAAAAAAAAGGAAAAAAAATTAAAATTTTTGGTGACATTTATGTTGAAATATCTATCACTAGTTTCAAACTTTGATGCACATCCTTAATGGTGCAATAGCACCCAAGGTTGTACAGTCGTCGGCATCGCGGGGGCATGGATGTTTGTAGTGGTTCGGAATCCACTTTAAGTCGTAGGTCCTGGTCTCATATGACCGTAGAGCGCCATAGAGCCCAATCAGACTTCTTCTCACCAACGTCATTTCCAAACTGTACAGGGGCAACTCAGCTCAAGGCACAGTGATGGGGTGTGGTGTGGTGTGGTGCCGTCGTCGTCGTAGTAGTCATTGTGATACAGTTTTATTTAACACAGTTTTTTGGTGATTATGTGCAAAATACTTTGTTATATTGCGTATTTCATTCTTAATTATTGCAACTACTATTAACTGCACCTTACAATTTCACTTTTAATTATTGATATTAACACATATTAATTAGAAAATTGACAAAAGATCAAAAAATGAATGAAAAAGAAAGGAAGAAAGAGAAAGTAGATAATGGTAAAAAATGTTATTGTTTTCGAATGCCAGGCACTTTGACTTAAGTCGTTTGCATTTCAAAAAGAAATATGTAGCAGATTCAGCATCACGCAGGATGCATTACTGAATTTCGACCATATTGACCACATTTTCAAGTGCATCGAATTGATGAGAAGATATCCAAAGGTAGGGTTCATAGCGCGCCAATCATATAATACTTCCACAATGCTTTTCTAAATCTTTATTTAATAAAAACACATGTCGACTAATACTTAGAAAGAGAGATATAAAAACAACAGGTAACTCATACATGAAAGTGAGAGAAAAGTTCATTGGTGTAGAAATACAGTTAAAGTTTCTAAAGTATTCGGTTATAGTTTAAATGTTCTGTATAAAAAATGAAACATTTTCATCAAATTGATTTTTTGTATGGCGTAATTTTTTTAAATTGTAAAGAGATTTTATGGACCTCCTAAAAACTTGTTGGCTACCTCACATCATCAGTACATTTATATAAAAAAATGACATCAAGTAGTGTTTGGTTTAGTGTGAATGAACCAAATGCCTGATTCTGAGCCCTGTTAAAGCAAAACCGTATTGTAGACATCTGTTTTTTACGGAAGTTATCTGTTTCTAAAGTGTTAAGTTAGAAACAGATAAATTCCGTAAAAAGATAGTTAGTGTTTTTAGTTATTAAATATAATAATTGTTTTTGGTGATATTTGATATAATTCAATTTTAATCATTTTGGTATTCACTAAATAATTAATAAAACTATATATCTACATCTTCCATGTCAATATTTACAATATTGTAATAAAATTGCAAATTTAGTTGTTTTTTTTTAGAAAATAAATAATTTGCTATTCGTATTCTTAAATATTTCATGTGTTTCTTTTACAAAAACCTGAGTTCAAACAAATGATAGTTCCTTTTTTAAAAATACAAAAATTAACACATTTAAATTTGTGACCAGACTTTCTTTTTTACTGAAATTCAGAAACATGAAATGCGTTATATCATTTCTCTTTACGCGTAATGCATTTTAAATTCGACTTTAAAATGTAAAACTGTCATGGAAAATAAATTAATCCTTCAAAAAAAAAAAGAAAATCCTGTTCTTAGGTTTCTTGTGTTAGACGAAAGAGGAAAAAATGTATGGTAAAAATAATATCTACTTTAAAAATCAATAGGCATTCCCTTTTCCGAAAAACTGATAGAGAAAAGAAAAAAAAAAACAAATAGAGTTGAAATGTAACTTTTTTGGTAAAAAAGTTGTTTGATCTATAACGTTGTTTGAACTTTTGTTTGATATACATCAATGTAAAATGAAATTCTCTCTTTTTGTGATCTGAAACTTATTACTTCAGTGAATTTATTCTATTTGCAAAGAACGCTGTTAGTAAAAGTATGAATTGAAAATTTGGTACACATTGTACTCAGAGTTTTGATAATTAAACTCATATAAATGTTTTAATTAGCAATATTTGATATTGGATATTTTTATTCATATTCTTGTGGGGTTTTTCGTACGCAACTGTAAATTATCTTATAAGGGGGCCTGAATGGCCGAGTGTCTGGCGCTCGGTACCACAGATTTCTGATTCGAGTCTCGGCCGTGCCATAGATGTTTGTAGGGGTTCGGAATCCACTTTAAACCGTAGGTCCCGGTCTAACAGGATCGTAGAGCGTTGCGGCGGTAGTGTTACTCCACGTCGGTAGCTTATCTTCAAGCTACACGCACCTCCTCGGTAGTGCTAAGTGAGTAACGTCGGTGCAGCACTTGCCTTAAGGCATCGAAGACAATTGTCTAAGAGTTTTCTAGCTGCATTAGAATAAAAAAAATATTATCTTATGAGCCCGTAAAGCTTGTCGATCATTTTACTATAGAAACAGGGGCGTGTTGGCCGAGTGGCTAGAGCTCTGGAACTCGGTACCACAGGTATCGGGTTCGAATCCCGGCTGTGCCATGGATGCTTGTAGTGATTCTGAATCCACTTAAAACCGTAGGTGCCGGTCCTAGTAGCATCGTAGAGCACAGTGAGGATAGTGTTTACTTGCGTCCGTAGCTTATCTTCAAGCTACACATATCCCCTGGGTAGTGCTAAGTGAGTAACAGCAGTGCAGCCCTTGCACAGCTATTAACTGTCTGTATTGCCAACTGCATTAGAACTATAGAAACACCATTTCGGTTGTTGTTTATATAGGTGAAAAATTAATACATTTCAGGATCCAATCAATTTTAGGCTACTGAAGCTAAAAAGTTAAATTTAGAAAAGTAAGTTATTTATAAATGTTATACTTAAATTTTGTTACATTTCAATTTTTTGTTATTCTTTAATTTTTGTTATTTTACTAAATAAATATCACTGTATAACAAGTAAATTGTATGCAATCGTTCACCATTTGAATTTCTTGAAATTCAAGAATTGAAAACTTTATTTCGTTTCAAGTCCTCCTATAATTTAAATTTACTTTGTGATATAATTCTTAAATCTTTTAATGTTATGTTTCATAATTTTAGGTTAATTTAAGTTAAATAATTGAATAAGTTTATTGTGAATCACTATTTACAACTATATTAAATAGGATACAAAATATATATTTAATCAAATTTATGTTATAAAAAACAATTAACAGTTGGATTTTTGCATCAAAAAACATTCCAGTTATAATTATAATAACTTTTCAAAGAATTTTAAGAAACAAGTGCTTACTAAGTTACTTTACTCTTTTTTGACTTTTTTTTTCCTTTTATTTATTAACTTTACTTTTTAAAAAATTATTTTACTCTTTGATCACTGTAAAAACAGAATGATGAAGTTTTAAACAACCTCAAAGTATATTTATTAAAACGAAACTTTTGCATCTTTCCTTTTAAGCCAGTATTATATAAAATACTTCCTGTGTGTTTAGTATTAAAAAAAAAAAGAAATACTTCATACAATTTTTCACCCATTTCAGGGTGCGAAAAACTTATACCGATGCGTTGAAAAATGCGAGTTGTTTGAAGGATATTGCGTTTATTTTAATACCGATGCAGGCATAGCTGGGAGGAAGGTAGAAAAAGAGAAAAAAATTCCTACTTAAAAAATTATATTAAAGTGGAAAAGTTAAACGAGAAAATTAAAGCTTACCTTTTTCTTAAGAAAACACCCCAAAAACATAATGCAAATATATATATTTTCATTAAATTTTTGGTTGTTTTCTTAAGAAAGAGGTAAGTTTATTTATATATATAATACTTAATTGCTAAAATTGATCTAGCTTTATTACATATTCTGTAATAATTTGTTCCGCTAAGAATTACTCGTAACATATTATCTATTTCTCTAACACAGTTTTAGCAATGTTAGGATAAATAACTAACAAGCTATGTTAAAACATTTGAGTATAAATGAGTTACAGTTTATCCTATTCCATTTTAAATATTTCATCAGACCTTCATATTCGTATTTGTTTTATTTCTATGTTTCTCAGAACAAATAACAAACCATAAATAACAATAATTTGATAAAGCTTAGTATGGAAAGATATTTCATAGATATAAATTTCAAAAAATATAATTTGATGGTTTTTTATATTTACTTTACATTTTAATAGTTATATCAGCCTATGATATTAAGATAACATCCTGTTTTTTGTTTTTGTTTTTATCAAACACAAGATAAATATTAAAATCAATTTATCTTATATGAATAAAATTATGTTTAGAGGTGAATTTGTTTCCAACTCCCAGTCAATAAAACTAATCTAAGATATTAAATGTAAATTAATAATGATCAATTTTTTTTTCCAATCTGCAAATATTGCTGTTTTTCTTAGAATAAAAATCCACGATATTCAAAGCTTAATTTCTTTCCGTCTTAAGAGAAATATTTGTTTTCTGAAAATCCCACCCTGCAGACCAGTTATCAAAGCGAAACGCTGTCGTTATACAGTCACAGACGCCATAGCATGTTTATAAATGTGTACCTTGGCCATCGATTGTGTGGAAAGGTTAAATATCCGATTTATAGGCGGAGAAGTACGAATTACTTGTTGGGAAGTACTAGTCAGATATGCAATTTTGAAAGAAAAAAAGGTTAATAATTATTGTAGAATTCTTATCTAATTCTTCTTTTGGTATTATGTAATTTAAAATTTGAATTATTATTTTTTCATTGCTATTAAATCTCTTCAGAAACGACCGTTCTTTCCTACTATACAGGTACCAATGTACAGAATATCTGATAACTAGCAAAAAGAAAATAATGTATTTTAATCACAAAGTTGGAATGGGTGACCAAAGGACTTATTTTTATATAAATTCTCTGTCCTCCCCTCCTCCTCCTCCTCTATATCCATTTAATTCCAATTCTTGATGGGCTAGTAGGTTTTCCATAAAAATAGCTCCTTGATAGGATTCAACGCCATGGCGAATTATTTATTGTTCTTGGCAATCGTCAAGCTCGCATTATAATTTGTGCTTGCGACAGGCACCTGCATTTCGAAAGTCAGTAAAATTTTCAAGAAATAAAAATTATACTAGAGTCGGGAATCGGATTTTTACACCAAATGATGATTTCAATTTCCGATACCTCTACCAATGGCCGAAAAATGGCTATAAATTGGTTACAATACTGTAGGAATCGAGCATCTAAATGATGTGGTAAGTAAATTTCATTAAATTCTTAAGTTTTTACATTCTTTGATACTCCTCAGTATTGAATACTGGGTGACAGGTCTCAAAACCTTTTGTTCATCTTGAGAGAGCGAACAAAAATGAATGTATATGAATCAGTGGTTTCAGCGGTGATTTGGAAAGAAAAGCCTGCAAACAGTGCTGAAAGGGAACTAAAAGCAAATGAGTTAAAAAGAAAATATGAACAAAAAAAAAAACAGGCTTTGTAGGCTGAAGAACAGTTATTGTCTTAAGTATATGAATTGATTACTAGGATCGGTTCAGCGGTAGTGCCCATTTTGCAGTTCAGTACGAATAACTATGTTCTGCATTGTTGTGAGCGAAGAAGACTTGAGTGTAAGTGGATTATGTGACGAATGAAGCTTGCATCATTTTGCGAATAATAATGTAAAACTTTTGCACGCTGTCCTCTAAAAACGAATACTTCAAACTATAGGTCCCGGTCTGTTTAGCCGTCGTGTGCACAAGATGACCGTAGAGCGATATACCAAACCAATCTAAAAACCAAGTTGTGTTGGTGAACTTTAGTAGGATTCTGCTTTGGAGGATTTGTGTCTTCCTTCTATTCGATCTTAATATTTCGTGCATTTTCGAACGTTTTTCATACGTTCTTCATTGCAATGCTTTATTATTGTTTTTACAACCATTGTTGTTTGTGAATATCGGACAATTTAACTTGGGGTAGTCGCTGCTAGAGAAATAGTAGATATCAGATTCGAAAGACATTTATGAGGTTCAGCATAAACTCAAGTGGGGGAGAATTGCTACACTACAACCACATTTTTTGTTACCCCGAATAGAAATGGTACCACCTGGACGGGACACACTATGGGACTTTTCCGATGTTTGGATTTATTGTGTCTTTACGCACGGCAGTTTTAGACTAGGCTTTACTTGTGATTTCAAATTCTGTCATCTTGAATTGTCCCAGCACCTCGGCTGTCTGGTAGAAGTTTTCCATACGCACTCAAATGTACCAAAAATGCATATGGAACACGAATGCTCTCAATAATAATAACAAGAAAATGCACACAAGATCACTTTTGGTTTTGCTTTTTCAGAACATAACCATTGCCTAATTCTGTGAAGTGAAATGCATAATTTGTAGCTCGAAGAATTTTTTGATGAAAATTAAAAATTCTTTTTTATTTCATTTTTTTTTAAATAAAGCTATTTATTTTAATGAAAAAAAAATGAAAAAAATTAAGATTCCAGATTTTTTTTTAAAAAATTTATTTATTTATTTAGAGTATTCGTATTATTTATAGTCTGCACTAGAAGATTAAGGAAAAGAAAAGAAAACTACGAAGTAATGCTTTGTTTGTAAGGGAGAGAAACAACGAAGGAATGAAAATAAATTAAACATCATTGAAGACACGTATGAAAACCTAAGAGTTAAAAAAATATAAATATTTAGAATACATATAGTAATAGTTAAAAAAAATATAAAAATGGAAATAAATTTCCATAATAGTGTCTTCACAGATTCCCATGCTATACAGACTTCCAATTAAAGAAAAAGATCCATTTTTAAAAAGTTTTGTATAAAATAATATATTTTAACCTTTTATTCTTCTTTCTTCGACTATGTCTGCAAAATTATATAAGGAAAAAACCCATAAAATGAAAAATTTAATTATAAATTCTGTCAAGCTATGGTGTTCAAGGAACAATTTATTTGCGACTCTATCGATATTTCGATAAAAATTTTTTTTTTTTTTTCTTCTGATGAGGATATCGGAAAAAAAAATTAAACTATTCGTTTTTTTGTGCATATATGCAATAAAGTGCTTCCTGCTTTTGTTTGCATTTTTTTAGACTGAATAATAAAATTCATTATTTTTATAATTTCATTTTATAATATTGTTAAGTATTTTTAATATAAAAAACAAAAAATATAATAATTTCTTCATAATTAAAAAAAAAAGAATGTTTCTACATAAAATTAAATCCCCTAGTGGAATGGTTCTCAAACTTTTTAAAATTGGGGCGCATCTAAAATCCTACAAATAATTTCAAACACATTACTTACAAATTTTTGAAAAATATGTTATAGTAATTAAGTCAAATATTGCGATCCATGTAATCAAAATAAAATGAAAATAATTTAAATTTATTTATTCTTGTCAGTATGAGAAACGCGAGCCTGATGTGTCCTGACGATTTCTTCACTATTTGACTATTCACTAGTTCTCACTTTTTTTCTATCCATAGCACCGCCGGGACTCGAACCCGAGACTCGATGTGTTACCAATCGCCATAGCACTAGCCACTCGGTCATTCAGGCTCTTAAAATGAAAATATTACAAATTTATTTATTCTTGACAGACACACGATTCATGAAACATGAACCTAATGAATTTCACTACAACGACTACAATATTTGGGCATATATTTTGAAGACATTTCCTGGTCAATGTATATTGAAGATCAATGTACACCAAAGAATCAATGTGGTCAATGTACATCGAAGAATGTACACTCCTTTTACCCTCAATTGTGAATTTTACACAAATCGTAATTGACATAAATAGGATGTTGAAAATAGTAATAAAATGTTCAAAACATTTTTAGATATTGACACATATTCTTCTTTTATAGAAATCCAAAAGGTTTGAAGAGACAATTCGTTATGTTTCAGTGGATATAGCTGCTTCTTCTTCTGTGAATATTAAACCAAAATCACTTGAAATTTCTATAAATGACTTTCTAATCCAATTGAATTGTTTAGCGTTAAGTGTCAGAAAACAACAATTCCATTTTATCTTCTAAAACGTTATATGTTCAACTATTATTGAAAGTATTTCCTTTATGCAAGTCTTACTTACGGATGGAAACATTTCTAAATAACCTTCAACTACTTTTTTTTTTTTTCTTCCAAATCTGTAGTTTTTCTGTGGAAATTTATCATTATCAGCGGATAGGAGGGCATCTACTTTCTCATTGCTAGTATTCAAATTATTGAGCTTCTGGAAGGCATAAGGCCAAATATTGTTATAAACAAGTAATATAAAAAATTTTAAGTCAATTCCCACTTCTTTTCAATATATTGCATAAGGCCAAATATTGTAATCTGGCAATCCAAAATTCGTACTGAAGAATGTTAAGTACTTAACTAATAAAATTGAAATTTTCCCCTTACATCTGGCGCCATCTATTATTAAATACATGCAACTTAAATCTAAAAACCTAAAATTAATTAATTAAATTTAATTACTGAATGAATATTTGAAAAACTGTATGAACATCTACTGCATCCACTGCAAGTTTAAAAGAAATGCATTTGAACTTGAGTGGCTGAATAAAAAGTATTTTATGAACGATTGAAAATTTGAACAAGATATATATAGGGAGAGTGTGAGCTAATAGAAGGAATTGAAAAATAATTGTTTTCAGAAAAAAACCCGCAAGAAGTTCTTGATTTAGTTCGTGCACACGGGTAAGTACTTTCTTCCGTGACAACCACCTCATTTTGGTGTGTAAAAGCATCCGTCTGTATTGTGAATCCATATCGAAATAAAGCTTTTCGAATAAATGCGATTTAACAGGTAAAATTTACCATCTGATCTACATGTAAAACTTCTCTTGATTTTTTTCCACTGTTTTTGAAATCAAGGTCACCCTATGAAGAAAGTAATGAGTTCCGATAACATTCTCATTTTGTGTATTTTTTTTTTTTAAGACAGAGGGTCTTTAACATAGCTTACCATTGGAGGTATTCCTTCTATACGAATGGCTATATACGACTTTCATGCTAACTGTCATTTATCAAGATAGTTATTCAAAATGTTAAAAACGTCCTCACCTATTGTAGACACATTTAATTCTTTGCAAAAACTGTTTCACTGTTTGTTCTTTATTAACAAAATAGATGAATGCTAAGAGTTGAGCCTAGTTGGTAATAGCTCATCAGTTTGTAATGCAAAATTTGAATATTGTAGTTTATTACTACGTACTTTTTCTTCATATTAGAAGATATTTCTATAATACGTCCATTATCTGTATCATTGAACAGAAGAATACTGCTTATCTCCATTGCTGTTTCATTTCATAGCATTGAATGGCTAATTTTTGCATGCAGACAACGGCTGAAGATTATCTTTAATTCAGTTCCAAGTGAAACCAAGGCTTAAATAACTTATATTTGCGTATAGTCCGCAATTTTGCTTTACTTGCGCGTAACTTTTGTTTACTTTCAGAACGATTCTTCCATATCACGCTCTTTTTTGAAACATCTATTTTATTTGGGTATATTTTTCTGAAAATAAGTAATATGCACAAAACATCCACTTCCAACACTTTAAAAATAAGTAATGCACACAACAAGAATACCACATGCTCTCCAATATAATTTTATATATAATGATACTCAAAAAGTGGACAATCTCGTATATTCATATTTAGGTGGTCAACATACTACTATTAAGATAGCTGACCCATAGGTTATAATGGAGATTATTTTATTCTGAAAATCATATAGACGCTGCAGATCACGTATTGATTGTTATTGCCTCGTCATTGAAATGAGTTTTTCCCGGAAGGAGTCATCTACCGGGAAAACCTATTTCAGTTACTCATTCAATTACTTTTATAACAAATAGGATTGAAAAGTGGTAAAAACCGGATTATGTGTGCTGATTACTAAGTAATATGTAAGCCTTTCCTAATAGAATATTTTGACTGCGCTCCAGCTCGTGATAGGCATTAGTAGTAAAATTATTTCCTATATGCCAAGGTACACACTAGCATGGGATGCTTGAAAATGAAACAGAATAGTGAAAACAAGTGACAAAATGCATTATTTTTGTATGATACTCTATTACTAACAAATATGTAATATGAATTAATTATTATAAATTGACTACAATGATATTATTACTGAAAACCTAGGACAGGAAGGAATTCTTCATCATTTATCATAACTCACATCATTCGCCCGAAAGCTCAGCAAACACATTTGCAATTTCATCTTTTTCTTTTTTTTTATTGACAATATCAATATAAAGTGTTTCAATGTTTACATTAAATGCTCGAAATTGCAGCAGCCCACCATAATACATATTTGGAAGTGTCGAAGGAGAGACTGGTGAACAATTCCAAAGATGTCCGATAATTCTCTAAAGAAGAAATTCAATGTGATTATCCAAATAATAGAAAAGATACAAATTGCTCCAATTAAATAAGGAGGTCATCAAAAGTGCAAATTTCTTTTAACTAAAACTTTAAAAACTATCACATTATAAACTTAAATTAATTTAATATTTAAAAAACAAAAAAATGAGCCGGGGAGCATATACTAACATTTTTCAATCCATTCAAATACAAACCCTTAAATATCTCCTATATAACAAAAAAAATGGACTTACACCCCTTTCAAAGAAAAGGGTTTCTATATAAAATGAAATATTCCCGAAAAGATAGGGGGAGAAAACCGCGAGACAGAATATAACTTCAAAAATGTAGCAGTAACAGCATCGCAAAAGGACCCAATGTTTCGATGCACTTGACAATGTCAGACAAAACAGGAGGCCGGGAAATGGGCCGTCTTTTTCTAAGCTCACGCTTTAACAAGGCCCTTTGCAGCTGAAGTCGCGCTCAAAGCAGGAGCAGACTTTTCGGAAAGACGTCCACAATGGCAGACTCTTTTGAACTCAAGATTGAATCGGCGAAAATAAAATTTAAAGTTCCCGTGTCCGCTTAGGAACTGTTTTAGGAATAATCTGTAGAGAAAAGTTTGCATTTAATTTTGTGAAAAAGTGTTCGGCAATATCTTTTGATTTAAAAAAATTTTTAACGATCAGACATATTCGGAATTCAACACATTGATTACGTCATGTTTCATTTTCCAATGAGAAATACAAACATTTATAACAGCATTGAATTCCTTTTTAGTTGCAACTAAAATGAAAAATGCACGCTGTTTAAAAAGAATTTATAATATTGTTGAACGGATTCTTAGAGAACTGCATACATTTTTAGAAAGTTTTCTCCACTACGAGCAAACATAACATAACATAACATGTAATATAAAAAACTTTTTAAAGTCAATTCCTACTTTTTTTCACTCTATTGCATAAAAAGTCCTTTACAAATAAAGTTTAAATTTTCCTTTTACATCTGGCGCCATCTATTATTAGATACATGCAACTTCAATTTAAAAAAACTAAAATTAATTAAAATTTAAATTAAATTAAAATTAAATTAATTAATTAAATTTAATGAATGATTTAATATTTGAAAAACTGTAGTAACATCAAGTGTCATCCACTACAAGTTTCAAAAAATGTATTTGACCTAAGTGGATGGATAAAAAGTATTTTATGAACGATTGAAAATTTGAACAAGATATATATATTTAGGTAGAGGGTGAACTAATAGAAGGAATTGAAAAAAAGGGTACTCCGTTAATTATTATCACATATCTTCCTTCTAGTAGTGCTTGAGTATAAAAATATATTAAAGATGTATAATATACATAGGAATATGTATAATTTTATTTGAACAGTATGATGTTCAAAACTTGTTTTCAGATTCGTATTCAATAACTCTCAATAACGTGCAGACACGAGTTTTGATGAAAATGGCGATTTTTAGCTATTAGTCAATTTTGAAATCCTCTTTATTTTGAATTCTTAATGAATGTATAGTGTACAAATGAGTTCAAATTTCTTCACTTCTAAATAAATAGCGACTTTTTGAGAAAATATTAATCTAAAAATATTAGTTGTATATATATATATTATAAATATGTGTATATTTATCAAAATAACATGTGCATATTTTATATTAGACTAGGAAAATAATTTGAAGCCTATTAAAATAATGCAAAATCTAAATATAAATATATATATATATATATATATATATATATATATGTATAATGCAATATGTTGAAATTGCAAAATCAATATTTTCAGATCGTAAAACACTGTTATAGTGAACACAGAGTTTTATCTAGAAAGAACTTTTATAATGCTATTATATATATGTGTGTGTATTTATCTATTTAAACTCACAATAATGCTTCTAATAACATGCATGTCATATTAATCGCTCTTGTTCTAGATAAATATCTTTCTATGGAGAAGAACTATTGAGAAACTGCAAGATTAATGATGTACCGTCTGGTCACTGTTTGAATCAGCATAAATCTGCTCCTTTTGTAATAAATTGAATATCAATATAGAATATCCATTTACTTGTGTTGTACTTGTATCAATACTGATAGACTCATAAGAAAAGAGACACACCAAAAGAATAAAAGAAAACTTATTTCAAAGATTAGCACCGCAAATATGTAAAATTAAATATTTTTAAATAACATAGATCTTTCCAAAGTAAATTATATAAATATTAAAAACATTTTATAAATATTTGGATTAAAAGTTTTGGGTGTAAAAAATTAAAGTTAATATTTACATAAATTTAAAATCAAATTACTTTTTTTAATCTTCCAACGTCAATAAATCATCTTAATGTAGATTGTTTTAAAGGAGAGTAAAGAAGCTTAAACTTAAAAGAAAAATTTTCAAAATTATTTCTACGATTCGCAAAAAAAAAAAAAAAAATAAATATCATTTTATGTTTACTTAAGCTTTTAACATTTTTTTTATTTAGCGTAATTGAATCAATTTGCTTTTATAGATTATAGTTTGTTATTTCAAGTACAAATTCCATTTATCTAATGAAAAAAATTTTATTTTTAATTTTACTCTTTAGATATAACATATTAAATCTTTTAAATTGAAGTAATTAAAAATACAACAAATTTGTGTTAAAAAAATTAGAACGAAATTAACATTAATTAATTAATTAATTGATATTAATTAATTTAATATCACGAATTCAAGAATTAGTGATAATAAATTCTTGAATTCGTGATATTAAATTATAGAAGCACAGTCTAATTGCATAACAAAACCCTCATAAAATTCGATACAAACTCCTGAAGTGTTTACCAATTAGACTCTCAGAGAGAGAAAAGAAAGAGATTATTCATAATTGGAAATCATTCGAAAAACACAAATATCAAAAGAATGAACGGTTAAAACTGCGTTAGCAGATCAACTATTTATACAAAATCTATATTAGAGAGTTTTTGCATACCGTATTTCGGACGTGCGTTAGCTTTTCTCCCTAGAGCGCATGCTCATAGGAAACATTATTACAGATACGCATGCGCAATTTCCTATGAGCATGCGCGCTAGGGATAAAATGCTAACGGACGTCCGAAATACGGTATGCAAAAACTCTCTATTAACAGGGGTGAAACAAATTCCAGGAAACAGGACTAACAAACTATTAACAGGACTCTATTAACAGGAAATCCATAAAACCCAAAATAAAAACCAAAAGAAATTAATTATAGCATGAGTATAGCTTATCAAGAAATACGTACCCTATTGTTATTATAAACCATACTAAATATATATATATATATATATATATATATAACACTATTTCTCAGCACCTTTGGACAGCATTATTGAAATAAATGGGAAAAAGATGTATTAAGTAGACACCATATTACGCTACCTTTTACTAGATTTTAGTTTTATAAGGGAAGTCGTTCACCTTCGTCTTTGTGTATATGTGTACATAGTATGAATTTTTAAATCGTTATATTAATGAAATGTCATAAATTTTGCATTAATGGCAAATAATAAAAATTCTTTCCTTTCATGTTTCCAAATTATTATTAATCTGAATAAATTTTTGTCTATTTTATTCAAATTGCTATAGCTCATACCAATTAACGGTCACAGGATTATATTTTTAAATTATTACAGTTTTTGTTGTTTAATGAAAAAAGTTCCTTAATTTTATTGTTAACCATTTCGCCATTCACCGAGATGGGGCTACAGTGACATGAATCACATCAATGAGGCAGTAGAAGACGTTCTTAACACCAAGCCATTTGAGCTAATCTTTAATAAAAATTTTGTGCATACTTCTATTCATTATAATGGCACTAAAACTAATCCAGATTTACTTCTGGTTACTCCCGAAGGATAATTGTAAGTGCCTGATGCTTGAAGATCAGGGTTCAGGTCACCGCCAAGTTGTTGCAGAGTTCGTCTTTCAACCCCTTCTAGGGTGGACTAGTATCAAGGAATTTCTGGAATTTTAGAAAGGTCAGGTGGGAAGCCTTTGAGTCTCTCCTGGACAGTTAATTAGACTCCAATTTTCTGGATTCCGACGAAAACATGGAGAGACTTTATAAAACCATCAAACATAAAATTATCTGGTGTGCAAAGAATTCAATTCCAAGATGCAAAGTCACTAGCTGCAAATGCTTCTGGTCGGCCAATCTAATGGAACTAAAGTCAAGGCGTGATAGGTTCAAACGCCATGCTGAACTGAGCAGACAATCTCAGGATATTCGAGCCTGGAGAATCAGTCTGCTCTTTTCAAAAAAATCTCTTTGCAGGAAAAACTTTCCACTTTTCATAAATTCATTTTGAATCTAAATTTTCAAAGAAACGGTGAGATTCAGCTTTTTAGTTACGATCAATAACGGTTACGCCAAGGGCCCTAAACGACCTTTCCTTTTTAATAACAGATCCTCAGCCTCTGACCAATAAGTTGCCAATTCATTTGTTCAGTGTTTTGCTGACTTACAGAGAACAGGGCCTTTCGCAAGATGCCAATCTAGGAAAGTTATTCAAACATTTACATATAAAGTGAAAGCAGAAGTCCCAGAGGAAAATGACATGACTATCTTCAATGACCCTATTAGGTCAATCGAATCAGGGAGTACAGTTAAGTGTCTCAAAACACGCAAGTCTCCAGGGGAGGATGGCATATCCTCCGAGTTCCTCATGCATTTAGGCTCCATAACTTTTGACTCAATTTTGGGGCTCTTTAACAAAAAATTGGTCTCCCACTGATGTAAATCTACAATCCTCTTGATCTATAAAAAGATAAAAGATCTAAGGGCGGTCCAGAGCTACAGACGAATCTCCCTGACAAGTAACTTTTGTAAGATCTTAAGAATTATTAATAGTAGACTAAACTGGTCCTAGGAAACTAGAAGCATTCTTGAGGAGGAGCTGGCAGGATTTCGAAGATTCAAATCCACCAAGCATCCTGTTGCCTTCCTTAGCCACTCCATCAAGGACACTCTTGACAATAGACACATTTTATCTGCTGTCTTCGTAGATTTCATATCTGCTTACGATCTGACATGAAAAGAAATCAGAAGAAGTTCTGAAACTATTTAATATGAGTGTTCAGTCGAATATGTTGAATGGTTCCGTGGTTTTCTTAATAACCGTATATGTAGGACCGATAAAAAACTGCTATTCGAAGTTCAGATCT